>CM053328.1:10404781-10699781 GCA_028583605.1 Dastarcus helophoroides
AGAGGTGAAATTTCTAAAAAGGTCAATCTTTTAAAAAGGTTAAAATTTCAATGAAGCCTAAAATTTAAAAAAAAATTCTTGGTCAAAGTGTTGGGAAAAACTAACATTTTAAAAGTCGAAATTCACAAAAAAGCAAAATTCTCTTTAAATCGAATCAAAAAAGATGAAATTTAAAAAAAGCTCTTCACAAAATTTCGAGAATCAGCCGAAATTTTGGAAAAGTTCAAAATTTTTAAAGTCAAAATTTTCACCTTTTTTAAAATATTTTAAGAAAGTAGAAATTTTCGAAAAAATCAAGATTTATGAGTCGAAAATTTTCAAAAAAAATTCGTTATTTTAAAAAAGACGAAATTTACAGAAGCAAAATTTCTATAAGAAGGCGAGGTTGAAAAAATTAAATCTTTAGTCAAGATTTTGCAACAAAATAATCGAAATTTTGGAAGCCAGATTTTCAAAAAAATCATAATTTTTAAAATACAAAAATTTTGGAAAATGTAATTTTCAAAATACGCTCTATTTTTAAAATATTCGAAATTTGTAATAGAGGTGAAATTTCGTAAAAAGTCAACATTTTAATAAGCTTAAAGATGAAAACTAACATTTTTTAAAAAATCAACTGTTAGTCAAATTATCGGAGAAAAATGACATTTACAAAGAAAGCAAAATTTTCAGTAAATCGAATCAAAAAAGTTGAAATTAAAAAAAAAAGCTCTTTACAGAATTTTGAGAAACAGCCGAAATTTTAAAAATGGCAAATTTTTAAAATTCGAAATTTTCAAAATAATTCAGAATTTGGATAGTCAAATTCTTAAATAAAGTTAAAATTTCGACTTTTTTAAAAAATATTCAAATTTTTTTTGAAAAAAAAATCAAAATTAAAAGAAACGAAATTTTTGGAAAGTAAAAATATTGCAAAAAGCTTGAATTATTTTTAAGGTGAATATTTTGAAAAGAGTTAAAATTTTAAAAAATTTAGAAATCTTCACACAAAACATCAAGAACTATAGAAAAGTCCAAAAAAATGACATTGCAGTGCAAATTGCAGTTATGCGTAATTGGCTAACTTGAATGAATACCTTGGTTTTAACAAGGATTTTCGCCTGAAATAAAAATTCTTTTATGTCAAATTCTTAAATATGTATTTCGGGGACAAAGCTCTCTTCTTCCACAGAAAAGCTAACCGCAACTACATGAAGTTTTATTTCGGAAGTAGGGCCTAATTTTTATGATTATCTTATTTTTTGCAGCTTTATTACTAATTAAAATTACATCCACTTAAAAGTAAAATGGTTTTCTTTTATTTACCTAGTTTTGTTTGCCATCATTTCATGAAATGTTTTCCCTGCAATCGTTTATTTTGTAAAACTTTTATCTGTTCCTTTTATTTTGCTTCTCTTCCCTGCAATCGTTTATCTTGTAAGCTTTTATCTTTCTGCAAAAAGCTTGAATTATTTTTAACGTGAATATTTTGAAAAGAGTTGAAATTTTAAAAAAATTAGAAATCTTCACAAAAAAAAATCAATAACTATAGAAAAGTTTAAAAAAATGACATTTTGAAAGTCGAAATTTACATAAAAAGCAATATTTTCAGTAAATCGAATTAAAAAAGTTGAAATTAAAAAAAGCTTTCTACAAAAACGTCAAAATTTCGAGAAACAGATGAAAATTTTGGAAAATTTTAAAAGTCGAAATTTTTAAAATAATCCACAATTGGGAAAAAAGTCAATATTTTGAAAGTTTTTGAAATATTCACCTTTATTTTGAAAAAAGTCGAAATTAGAAAAAGCGAAATTTCGGTAAAGTAAAAATCTTGCATAAAATTTGATTTTCTTTAATGTGAATATTTTGAAAAAGGTTGAAATTTTAACAATGTACTAATTTTCACAAAAAAATCCAGATCTGTAGAAAAGTCCAAAAAAATGAAATTTTAAAAGTCGAAATTTTCAAAAAAAGTGCAACATTTTCAGTAAATCGAATTAAAAAAGTTGAAATTTAAAAAGCTCTCTATAAAAGCGTCAAAATTTCGAGAAACAGCCGAAATTTTCGAAAATATCAAAATTTTAAAAGTCGAAATTTTCAAAATAATTCAGAATTTGGAAAAAAGTCAAAATTTTAAATAAAGTTAAAATTTGGCTTTTTTAAAAATATACACTTTTTTTTTTAAAGAAAATCGAAATTAAAAAGAGTGACATTTCGGGAAAGTAAAAATATTGCAAAAAATTTGAATATTTTTAAAGTGAATATTTTGAAAAAGGTTGATAATTTTAAAAATGTAGAAATTGTCACAAAAAAATCAAGATCTATAGAAAAGTCCAAAAAAATGACATTTTAAAAGTCGAAATTTACAAAAAAAGCAACATTTTCAGTAAATCGAATTAAAAAAGATAAAATTTAAATAAAGCTCCCTACAAAAAAATCAAAATAATTCAGGTAATCTTAAAAAAGTCGATTTTAATTTTTTCGAGAAAGATTTTTGGAAAGTCAAATTTATAGGAAAGTTAAAATTTCGAAAAAATTGAAGATTTTAAATAAAGTCGAAATTTTTAATAGACAGTTAAATTTTGAAAAAGTCAACATTTTCAAAAAAAATTTGGTCTTTTTCAAAATACTCATTTTTTTAATTCGAAATTAAAAAAAATAGCAAAATATCTGGAAAGTAAAAATATTGCTAAAATTTTAGGAAAATAGAAATTTTCGAAAAAATTAAGATCTATAGAGTCGAAGATTTTCAAAAAAATTCGTTATTTTCTAAAAAGGCAAAATAATTTTAAAAAATTAAATTTTTTTAAGAAAGACGAGATTTACACAAGCAAAATCTCTACAAGAAGGCGAGATTAAAAACAATTTAAATCTTTAGTCAAAATATTGCAAAAAAAAATTGAAATTTTGGAAGTCACATTTTCAAAAAAGGTCAACATTTTTAAAAAGGTCGAAATTTCTCAAAAAAAAAAGAAATGCAAAAAAAACAAATTTCGAGGAAAAGCCTACAATATTACAGAGTTTACTTTTTTAAATTATAAAATATTATATTATAATTAATTTTGAAAATATTATTTTTTTTTTAAATATTCGAAATTTGTAAACGAGGTGAAATTCCGAAAGGTCAACCAACGTTTTAAAAAGATTAAAATTTCGACGAAGAAGAAAATCAAAAAAATATTCAACTCTTAGTCAGTGTTGGAAGAAAAATGACATTTTAGAAGTCAAAATTTACAAAAAAAGCGAAAGTAAATCGAATCCAAAAAGTTGAAATTGTTAAAGTCGAAATTTTGGGAAATGTGAAAATTTTAGAAATCGAAATTATAAATATACAAAATTTTGACTTTTTTAAAATATTCAACTTTTTTTTTTTGAAAAAAAATCGAAATTTCGAGAAGGTAAAAATATTGCAAAAAATTTAAATAATGCTTAAAGTGAGTATTTTGAAAAAGGTTGAAATTTTAAAAATGCAAAAATTCTCACAAAAAAAATCAAGATCTATAGAAAAGTCGAAATTTACAAAAAAAAGGCAGCATTTTCAGTAAATAGAATCAAAAAAGTTGAAATTTAAAAATAGCTCTTCAACAGAAAAAGTTAAAATTTCGAGAAACAGCCGAAATTGTGGAAAAAGTCGAAATTTTCAAAATAATTCAGAATTTGAAAAAAGTTAAAATTTTGACCTTTTTTAAAATATTTATCTTTTTTTTAAAAAGTCGAAATTAAAAAAAGCGAAGTTTCGGGAGAAGTAAAAATATTGCAAAAAATTTGAACTAATTTTTAAGGTGAATATTTTGAAAAAGATAGAAATCTTGAAATTATAGAAATTTTCACAAAAAAATCAAGATCTGTAGAAAAGTCCAAAAAAAATGACAATTTAAAAGTCGAAATTTACAAAAGAGAGCAACATTTTCAGTAAATAAGTTGAAATTTAAAAAATCTCTACAAAAAAGTCAAAATTTCGAGAAACAGCTGATATTTTGGAAAATGTCAAAATTTTAAAAGTCGAAATTTTCAAAATAATTCAGAATTTGGAAAAAAGTCAAAATTTTAAATAAAGTCGACATTTTTACCTTTTTAAAATATTCACCCTTTCTTTGAAAAAAATCGAAATTAAGAAAGCGAAATTTCGGCAAAGTAAAAATATTGCAAAAAATTGGATTTTTTTTTAATGTGACTATTTTGAAAAGGATTGAAATTTAAAAATGTCGAAATTTTCATAAAAAATCAAGATCTATAGACAAATATAAAATTTAAAAAAATTCGTTATTTTTAAAAAAGGCGAAGTTATCAAAAAAAAAGTTAAATTTTTCAAGAAAGGCTAGATTTGCAAAAGTCAAAATTTTGATAGGAAGAGGGGATTAAAAAAAATTAAACTTTTAGTCAAAAATTTGCAAAAAATCGACATTTTAAAAGCCAAATTATAAAAAAAGTTGCAATTTTCTAAACAAAAGTGAGTATTTTTTTAAAAAAAAGGCGAGATTAACAAAACTTGAATGTCGCAATTTTGCAAAAAATCAAATTTTTAAAAGCGCAATTTTCAAAGAAAGTCAACATTTTCTAAAATGTGGAAATTTTACAAAGAGTAGAAATTTACAAAAAAAAAACTAAATCTCGAGAAAAAGCCTAAAATTTGAAGGATTCGAAATTTTGAAAATCGAAATTTTTAAAAATATAGTCAAAATTTTGAGGGGTCAAAATTTTCAAAATGGTGGATTATTTTTAAAATATTCCAAATTTACAAAAAAAGTTGAAATTTCGGTAGAAATGAATATTAAAAAGGTCAAAATTTCAATGAAAACGAAAATCAGAAAACAAATTAAACTTTTACTCAAAGTTTTGGGAAAAAATGATATTTTGAAAGTCGAAATTACAAAAAAAAGCAGAATCAAAAAATTTCAGGAACAGTCGAAATTTCGGAAAAAATCTAAATTTTTAAAATAATTCAGAATTTTGGAACAAAATTAAAATTTTGAAGGTCCAAATATTCTAAATAATTCAGAATTTTGAAAAAAATGAAAATAAATACCGAAATATTCAAAAAGTCGACCTTTTTAAAATAGACAGATTTAAAAAAAAATCTATACTTACCAAAAAGTTGAAATTTTGAAGAAAACGAAATTTTAAAAGATTGAAACCTTCGGCCAAAATTTTGGAAAAATAAATAGAAAATTTTGAGTTGAAATTTTCAGGTAAAATATGTATGTATTTTTTAAAATAATCAAAATTCTCAATAAAGTCGAAAAAGTGACATTTTTCAAAGGAATCGTAATTTAGAACAGAAGGAATTAAAAAAAATTAAAAATTAACAAATTTTGGAAAATGTCGAAATTTTAAATTTTGAAAAAAAATTTGTGCACAAAATATGGAAAAGGTGGAAAACTTTGAAAAACAATTAGGAAAAAGTTGAAGTTCTGAAATTCGAAAATTTCAAAAAAAATTATTTTTGGCTAAAGCCAGGATCTTGAAAAAAATAGAGTTTACGAAATGTTCGAAGTTTTGGAAAAGTCGAAATTTTGAATGTCGAAATTTCCAGAATAAGCCAAAATTTCGAAAAAACGGAGAAACTTCGAAATAATCCGAGATTTACAAAATGGTCGAAATTTTTAAAAAACTCAAAATATTTAAAAGATTCGCATATTGTCAAAAAATCGAATTCTTTATTAAAAAAATTGCAGTTTTCCAAAAAATTAAAATTTTCAAAAGTCAAAATATTCAAAATATAGCATTTTTCAAAAAACAAAAAATAGTCAAAATTATGGAACAGGCGAAATTTTCAAAGGTGGAAATTTTAAAAAAATTTAAAATTTCCAAAGAAATTTATTCAAGTTTTATTTTCCAAAAAATGGAATTCACAAAAAGATCAAAATTTTTGAAAATAATTGGAAATTAAAAAAGGTGGAAATTTTCAAAAAACTTGGAAAAAGCAAAACTTTGTAGAAGAGTCGACATTTGGAACAAAAGTGTAACCTTTCAAAGAAAAGTCCAAATTCGAAATAAATCCGAATTTTCAAAGAAAGTAAAAATTTTGGAATAAATTTTTGTTTTTCAAAAAGTGGGAATTTTGAAGCAAACTCGCATTTAAACGGAGTCAGATAACAAAAAAAATGTCGAAATCTCGAGAAAAGGTCTACAATCTTCAAAAAATTCATAATTTTTAAACAATCAAAATATTAAAAAATAAAAAAATATATATAAACGTCAAAAAAGTCGAATTTTTTCAAAAGAAGGCGAAGCTGCAAAAAATCAAATTTCAAGAAAAACAAAATATCGACAATAACTTGAAATATTTCAACGAGAGAAAAAAAATCAAAATTTAGAGAAAATCAAAATTTGAAAAAGCTCGAAATTTCGAGGAAAATGCAAAATTTCGACAGAAAGCGGAAACAAACAAAAAATCTGAAAATTTTTTTCAAACAATAAACTGAAATTTTTAAGGAAGTCGAATTGATTTATGAGTTCAATAAGTAAATATCGAGAAAAAGTCAACAATTTCAAATTTAAAAAAAAGCTCAACGTTCCATTATTTATTTGTGCCCGTAGCACATAGGGTAAAACCGGTCCTGCGTATGAATAATAAAAGAAAAGTGACGAATTCCGTACTTCGGTATTCATCAATTCATCATAAATCACATAAATTTTTTTTCTAATTGCAAATTGCAGTTATGCGTAATTGGCTAACTTGAATACCTTGGTTTTAACATGGAATTTCGCCTGAAATAAAAATTCTTTTATGTCAAACTCTTAAATATGTATTTCGGGGACAAAGCTCTCTTCTTCCACAGAAAAACTAACCGCAACTAGGTACATGAAGTTTTATTTCGGAAGCAGGCCCTAATTTTTATGATTATTATCTTATTTTTTTGCAACTTTATTACTAATTAAAAGTACTCCACTTTAAAGTAAAATTGTTTTTTTTATTTACTTATTTTGTTTGCCATCATTTCATGAAATGTTTACCCTGCAATCGTTTATTTTGTAAGCTTTTATCTGTTCCTTTTATTTTGCTTATCTTGCGCGGTGTATCTAAAATTAATAATTAGCAGCAAATCGTTAAAATATTATCAAAGCATCTTCATCCTTGATGCGCTGTTGTTGGCTTTAAAGAAAACGACAAGATCGGTGTAATTAATTCCGCGTATGATCGCATTTGTGGGTTTTAAATATAAACAATAAACATTAAATATTTGTTTCGTTAATAAACCGAATCGATTGTACACAGACGTTATTTTGAGATTCTGATTCACTCCCAAGTGTATATTGTTTAATGCTTAAAGGGTCAATGAACTCAAGATGGGGAATGGCACGTTTTTTTGCCCAATTTTACCTAATAGATAGATAGATAGATTTTTCCAGGTTGAATTCGTGAGTTGCTGAATGTCTGGTGATTTTTTTTAATTAGGGTTATCCTTTCGAAATATCGATTTTTTTTTCGAAAATTTTAGATATTTCTAAATTTTGCCTTTTTTTAATGTTTACTGTAGAGATTTCCTTAAAATTCCGTGTTTACATTTGAATAATTTTTTTTTCGAGAACTTCGCCTTTAAAACTTGAAATCTCAATTTTCTTGTTTAAAATTTCGAGTTAAGTTGGAAAATTTTAAAGTTTCTCACGAAATATTGACTTTTTTTTTCTTAACATGTTGTGTTTAATTTTTTTTTTATATATCAATTTTAAAATGTCAACTTGTAGTTTCTAGAGGAAAGTTAAAATTTCTAAGAAAACTCTACTCGAAATTTTAACGTTCCTCTCGAAACTATAAGTTGACTTTTTTAGTTTTGACATTTTGAACCCTTACTGTGTGGAATTCTTCAATATTCATACCCATAAACTCTATTAGCGACAAATACAACAAAAGACATAAAAAAATTTTATTTTAATCTTTTGCCTAAAAGTACTGCTAAAGAGTTTGGGATTATCCATAAGACAAACTGGGCGCAAGGCTACAAGGGGACGTGCCCAAGCACATATAACCTTTGGAGGAGTGCCAATGAGTATTTGCCTAAATGACTAGAGCGCTGTCAACATAACATATAACCCGTCACTAAATAAATCACTATTACGTTGTCAAGATTTTGTGTATGTATTTAGTTAAGTCTGTCCACCTTAAATACTCGCAGGTGTCTTTGGACATCAAAATTTCAAATGAGAAACTAACATTCATCAGTAATATTTTATTTTTCCACCATAATTTTATCTTCATCCTTAGAAAGTTGTACCTTTTTTTTAAGTAGGGGAAAATCCGTTAAGGACATCTGGGAAGATGTCAAGTGTTGGACTTCCGCTCAAACTGCAGGTACCGACTAAAAACCCCTACTTCTTCGGGCCAGACCTGACCTACGAATGAAGATAACATTTGCAGTCTTCCATCTTGTGGGAAAATACCGGTACCTAAACATGGAATTGACTATTACTCCAAAGTATTTGACAGCTTGATCCGAAAGAGACTTCAGAGCTTAGTTTGGAATTCCGTCTAGACCTGGAGCCTTTTTGACGTTTAGCTTGCGCAGAAAGCTTTGAATTTTCTCCTCGTTAGTCGCTTGGATGACGTCGTCTTCTTCTGGCACTTCCTCCTGAAGAACTTGAACCTCTTCTTCCACCGCCTCTACGAAGTCTAAGTCCACTTCTTCAAGTGTGGCGTGACAGTGTCGTTCAAAGGTCTCAGCGAAAGCTGCGGCCTTATCCAGATCTGAGTAAGCCATTCCTTGAGGTCCGTGTATCGGTGGGATAGGTTTCCTATCTCCTCTTAGAGCTTTGGCTGTGCACCAGAGATCTGATGGAATTTCGAGGTTGCAACTTCTTAGGTACACCTGAAACTTAGAAATTTTGTGCTCTCTGAGCTCGTGGATGAGCCTGTTGACTTCCGCCTTATCTGCTTACAGATTGGTCCGTCTTGCTCTCTTCCTGGCACGATTTTTCCTTCTAATCAGCTCCACCAAGTGATTTGGCAGTGGTTCCCTTCCTTCTATACGGAAAGTTTTGGTCGCTGCCATAATTAAATCTGTTATGATGATTTCCAGTCTTTCCACTTTCCACCGCTGCGTTGATGTCATCGTTTGTGTTGATCTCTCCAGGCTCTTCCAAGTTTGCTGCTAGATACTCCCTGAACAAGTTGTACCTAATCGATTGAATATGCTACAGATTCTAAGAACTGACCAGATGCTTCGTCTGAAAGTAAATAGTATATCTTCCTCATAATATTTTGGATTCAATCAAAATCGATTGCCGTTGCCTTTGGTGATCAAATTTTCAATGAAAAAGAAAAGTTCATCAGTAATATTTTCTTTTTCCACCATATGTTTGTCTCCATGTAGTACATTTTGCTAAGCTATACCTTATCGAATTATTATGCTAGAAGACTAAAGCTATGATGATGACTGCTATGCTAGAAACTATTCAGAAACCTCGTTTAAAATTAATGCATATCGTCATAATATTCTTACGTATTCTGACACACTCGGTCCATCTTAATAACCATTTGGTGGTAAAAATGTTAATGAGAAACGAAAGCTCATCAGTAATATTTTCTTTTTCCAATATATATTTGTCTTCAATGGTACATTCTTCTAGCTGTACCTTATCGAATGGATAGGCTAGAGACTAAAGCTATGGTAATGGTGCTATGCTAGAAACTATTCAAAAGCTTCAGTTGGAAGTAGACAGTTTATCGCCATTATAATTTTACGTATTCGAACACGCTCGATCCGTCTTAATAATTATTTGGTGGTCAAAATTTTAATGAAAAACGAAAGTTCATCAGTAATATTTTGTTTTTCCACTATAATTTTGTCTTCATATGGAACATTTTTCTAAGCTGTACCTTATTAAATGATTATGCTAAAGACCCTAGAAATCAATCAGGAGCTTCATTTGAAACTAAACAGCATCATAATCTGAGAATTGGCACATCCATCTTAATAATTGTTTGGTGTACAAAATGTCAATGAAAAACGAAAGTTCATCAGTAATATTTTCTTTTTTCACTATAATTTTGTCTTCAAATTGTGTGTTTTTCTAACCTGTACATCATCGAATACTTATGCTAGAGATCCTTAAAAATTATCTGAAACTTCATTTGAAACTAAACAGCATATCGCCATCATCATCCTCTTAGATTTTGGGACACAATCCACTCATTTTGATGATCATTTGGTGGTCAAAATTTCAATGAAGAACAAATGTTAATCAGTAATATTTTCTTTTTCCACTATAATTTTGTCTTCATGTGGTACATTATGTTCCTTATCGAATGGTTATGGATAGAGACCCTAGAAGCTAATTAGAAACTTCATTTGAAACTAAACAGCACATCGCCATCATCATCTTAGGTATTGGAACAATCCATTCATCTTGATAAGCATTTGGTGGTCAAAATTTAAATGAAAAACAAAAGTTCATCGGCAATATTTTCTTTTTCCAGTATAATTTTGTCTTGATGTGGTACGTGTTTCTAAGATGTTCCTTAACGAATGGTTATGGATAAAGACCCTAGAAGCTAATTAGAAATTTGATTTGAAACTAAACAGCACATCGCCATCCATCATCTTAGGTATTGGGACAATCCATTCATTTTGATAACCATTTGGTGGTCAAAATTTAAATAAAAAACCAAAGTTCATCAGTAATATTTTCTTTTTCCACTACAAATTTGCCTTCAAGTGGCGCATCTTTCTAAGCTGCACCTCATGGAATGGTTATGCTAGATACCCTAGAAGCTTTAGAAGCTTTATTTGAAACTAAACAGCATCTCGCCATCATAAATTTAGATATTGGGACACAATCCATTCATCCTGATAACCATTTGGTGGTCGAAATTTCCATGAAATACAAAAGTTCATCAGTAATATTTTCTTTTTCCACTATAATTTTGTCTTCATGTGGTACATTTTTCTAAGATGTTCCTTAACGAATGGTTACGGATAGAGAACCTAGAGGCTAATCAGCAACTTCATTTGAAACTAAACAGCACATCGCCATCATCATCTTGGGTATTGGGACAATCCATTCATCTTGATAATTATTTGGTGGTCAAAATTTAAATGAAAAACGAAAGTTCATCAGTAACATTTTCTTTTTCCACTATAAATTTGTCTTCAAGTGGTGCATCTTTCTAAGCTGCACCTCATGGAATGGTTATGCTAGAGACTCTAGAAGCTTCAGAAGCTTCATTTGAAACTAAACAGCATATCGCCATCGTAAACTTAGGTATTGGGACACAATCCATTCATTTTGATTATTTGGTGGTCAAAATTTCCATAAAATACGAAAGTTCATCAGTAATATTTTCTTTTTCCATTATAATTTTGTCTTCATATGCTACATTTTTTCAAGCTGTATCTTGTCGATTGGTTATGATAAAGACATTAGAAAGTTATTAAAAATTTCATTTGAAAATATCCAGCATATCGCAAAAGAAAGAGTGAAAAAAAAAACATTATTTCTTTTCGAAGCGAATACTCAAACCGAACTGTGATATTTTTGAATAAATAATCAGGCTGAAACGTTAAGCACAATGTTTGGAAATCCTGAATGAATTGGACGATTTTTTGCAGAATGGAATCAACCCCCAAAAAAATTATAATTTACCAGTACATTGACCAATAACAGTCTTTGACTTAAATCATTATCGAAAATAACATATCTACTGAAATTTTACGTTTTTGTAAGTTGGTTCTTTCTTGCAAAATAAAATTGTGTGCCTTGTGGTATAAAAGGAAAAGCCAATTTCAAAGAAAAAGTTGACATTTTCAGATAAGAAAAAAGACAAAATTTTGTAAATAAAGCGATTCTTGAAGAGAAAAAGATGAATATTAAGAAAAATGGAATTTGTAAAAAAACACGATTCTTGAAAGAAAAGTCCAAAAAGTGGAATTTTGATAATTAAATCGAAATTTCGAAGACCAATTTTGTCGAAAAGGCGAATTTTGGGAAAGATATTAATTTCAAGTGAAAAGGTCAAATTTTTTAGAAAAAGTTAAATTTCCAGAAGAGTCGTTCTAGAAATAGCGGTCCTTAAAATTTCAGATAAAAATCAAAATTTTGAGAAAAAGCCAAACTTTGGGAATCCAGTCAAAAATTCTGGATGGAAACTTTCAGAACAAAACCTACTGTTAAGAAAAATGACGGAATTTCGAAGAAAAAGGCGAAACTATGGAAAACCGTATACATTTTCCAGAGGAAAAAAAAAGAAAAAATGTTGCGAATGTATGAAAAAAGACTAATTTCGATAAAAATCGAAATTTTGAGTAAAAGACGAATATCAAGGGGAAAGTTGTGATTTTCAAAAATATAAAAAATTTGATTTTGAAGAAAGATAGATTTTAACAAAAATATCCCAATTTGAAAAAGTGTCGAATTGTGGGAAAAAATTGGAATTTAGAAAAAAAGACGAAGAAAAAGTCATTTCCAGAAATCCTAAATATTCAATTTTGAAATAAACGTAAAAATATCGAAAAAAAGCCAAACCGAGACTAAGCAAAACATGTCAAACTAAAAATTTAGATTCTAGATTGTAGGAGGCAAAAGTTAAAAAAAAACGAAATTTCGAAAAAAAAAACGTCAAAAATTGATAAAAAAAATTCAAATTTTCCGGTGAAAATCGAATTTAAGGGAAAAATTAATTTTGCGAATAAATGCGGAGTTAAAATAGGGAATTGAAAAAAATAATAGAATTTCCAAAATAAGACAAAGAAAAAGTCATTTTCAGAAATCGTACATATTTAATTTTAAAGTAACTTAAAAATTTCGATAAAAAGGCAAACTCTGAGGCTAAGAAAACATTTCAAACTGAAAATTTAGATTCTAGATTCTAGAAGGTAGAAATTGTCAAAAGAAACAAAATTTCGAAAAAAAAAACCGACGACAATCTATAAAAAATAAAAATTTTCCGGTGCAAATCGTATTTATGGGAAAAAATAGTTTTGCGAATAAATTTGAAACTAAAAAAGGGAATTTTGAAAAAAAATTAAATTTCCAAAAAAAGACAAAGAAAAAGTCTGATGGAACGGACTGGTCTTTGGTTATCTTCAAAAATTGAAACACAATACTTGCTTGTCCCCTGAAACCAAGAAAGATTAAAAAACACAACAAAGGTTGCTCTAACGCGTTTCGATAGCCAAGCTGTCATCTTTAGAGAGAAAAGTCATTTCCAGAAATCCTTTTAATTTAATTTAAAAAAAAAACGTAAAATGAACAAGGAAAAGTCAAACTCTGAGGCTAAGAAAACGTTTCAAACTGAAATTTCAAATTCTAGATTTTAAAAGGTAGACATTTTCAAGAAAACGAAATTTCGAAAAAAACAGTCGAAAATTGATAACAAAATTGAAATGTTTCAGGAGAAAATCGTATTGAAAGGAGAAATTAATTTTGCGAATAAATTCGAGAATAAAAAAAAGAATTTTGAAAAAAAGTTGAATTTCCAAAAAAAAAGGACGATTTCGAGGAAATGGGTGAACTTTTGAGAAAAAATAAAGATTTTGTATAGCAAGTAAAATTTTGAAAAAATATAGTCAAGTTTTGAACATGGTTAACAAAAACGAATTTTGAAAAAATGTAAATTTTGAGAAAAAGGCGAATTTCAAAGAAAAAAGTTAATTTTTTTAATAACATCATGGATTGCTTTATGTTGAGAAAAAGTTGAAATTTTGAAAAGGGACAGGTTTTAAGAAAAATATCAAAATTTTCAAAAAAAGTCGAATATCGAGAAAAAATTCAAACGATCAAAAACAAAAACGAATTACGAAAAAATGGGCAATGCTCCGAAAAAATGAAAACTTGATTGAAATTACGAAAAAAAGTCGAATATCGAGAAAAAATCCAAACGACCAAAAACAAGGACGAATTATGAAAGAAATGCGCACCTTTGCGAAAAGAATGAAAACTTCAGATACGAAATACGAGAAATAAGAGATACGAAAAATAAATATTTCGAAAAAAAGTCAGGATTTCAAAAAATGGGCGAATTTTGGGAAAAAGCCAAAATTTACCTAAATATTATTTTATTTTAACTGTTTTAATTAGGGGGAAACGAGCACTCTGTCTGATACTGAGATAAATGTTAAAATTTTGAAAAGTAAATTGGATTTTTCAAAAATTTGGATTTCAAAATGTTGAAATTTCGAAAAAATGTTCTCAAAATTTTTGCTTTCTTACAAAAATTCAAAATTACCAAAACATATATTTCAAAATTGTTACTTTTTAATGAAGATTGGCCAAATTTTAACGAAACAGCAAATTCTGATAAACCAACATTTGTATAAATTCGATTTGAAAGAAGTCGAAATTTTGAGAAAACCGAACGGTGAAATTTCGAAAACTAGAAATGAAGAATTTTAAGATAAAGATTCAAAACTCTGAGAAAGGTAGATTTTTATCAAAGAAGTTGAATTTTACTTACATTCGCGACTCAATTCAGTTGATTAATTCTTTGGTTAATACAGCGTTTCCCAACCGTTGTGTCGCCGGAAGTTCTTACTCAGGTGTGTCGCCAAAATAGGAGATGAGAAAAATTGACATTTCTCACCCTTACTTTGTGGAATTCTTCAATATGTTTTTGTTTAAATTGTTAAAGTTTAATAGTTATCAGAAAAATTTACAAATGTATAATAATAACCTTTTTTTATGGTCATCAAAATTTGTAGGCGGTCATGAGGACTATTTCTTGGTTGTCAAAAATTTATTGGGAGCACATGAGATTTTTTTTGTCGTCAAAAAATTCTTGAACGGTTAACGTACGTCGCTCTTTTTGCCCAATACCAAAAGTGTGTCACTTCCAAAAAAAGGTTGGAATGGGAAAACTGGGTTAATAGATTGTGTTAGGTTTTGAAATGAAGTCTGATTCTTTTTGCAGCAAAGATTATGACTACTTTTGAATTATTTGCTAAAAATCGATTATTTAAAGCTTTGTGACTTGCTTCCTTTCTGCAAACAGTCGTCTAGTTATTCAAGATGGTCGTCTTAAATCTTCTAATTGCAAATAGAAGAGTCAGGGGGATTCTGTAAAGGAAGTGGCGTTACGTATTTTGTTTCATGTTACGAAAACCTGACGCATATTTTCTTCTTAATATGTTTTAAGAGAAATATGAATAATAAATGAATATCACATAACCAGCGAAGTACTGAATAATAAACACGTTTTTGGGAACAATCACTAGTAAACAACCTGATCTTATCTTGCCTTATTATGGATACAATCAATTTTCCAATCTGATATTTCAAAGCCAAAGACCCTAACAAAAAATGTTCTCCTTTAGTTTTGGCCTATGACAACCCAACTACCTGCGGGTTGGTATGGACGCCGAACTTTGTGGCGTACCGTTGTCGCACCTGCGGTATATCGCCCTGCATGTCACTCTGCACGGAATGCTTCAAAAAGGGGAATCACCAGCACCAGCGCCACGACTACAACATGTTTCTCAGTCAAGCCGGCGGCGCTTGCGATTGTGGTGACACCTCCGTCATGAAGGAAACTGGGTAAGTGTGTCCCTAGTATTTGCTACTTTTTTTTTGCTAAGTTGATTAACTTCAGATTCTGCGATGAGCACGGCCCCAATAAATGCAACAATAAGGATAAGGCACCCAATGATCTGATGTGCGTGGCTGAGGCGATGATGCCTAGAATCATACTGAGGCTTTTGCAACACTTGCGGGAAAATAGGTAAGTTAAATTGACTTTGTCGCTCTGATGGTTCATCGATGCGTTTCGTAGTAAATACGGATCCCCGGATTCTTACAAAGTTGCTATACAGGAAGCAGACGCTTTTATTACGATGTTATTAGATTTTAACAACTTGGGGGGCCTCATGAGAAGAGTAATGACTTCGGCGCTTACAAATCCACAGGTAAGATTACATAGATAATAGATAATGCGCAATCACCTCGTTAATTTTATTTTGTAGAAATACAGGGTTTTAAACGAAGTGCCAGACAGCAAAGACCCCGAGTACATCCAGTATATGATAGAATCTAAAAAAATATACGAGGAAGCGCTGAAGTCCTTGCCACATCCGGAACCGGCCGTAGATTGCAAGGATCCATCTTTGATTCAGGACCCGTTGGTGCACAAGACTTTTCTGGAGGAGTTAGTGTTTTGGACTGTTAAGTTCGAGTTTCCACAGAAGTTGGTTTGTTTGTTGTTAAATATGCTGCCGGATCCCGACTACAAGGAGGCGCTGACGAAGGCTTTTGTCCTGCATTATAGCCGGATTTCGGTGATGCTGGAGCGATCAGCGGATCCCGATACTTTGAGCAATCGAGTGGTCCACGTCAGCGTTCAATTGTTTTCAAACGAGAGTTTAGCTTTAAGAATGACTGAACAGTTGAATTTGTTACATGTTATGGTTGGCAGTTTAACGCATATGATGAGTAAAATTCTCATAAGGAATACGCTTCACGGTGAGATTGTTTTTCTACTGAGAAACATTTTTAGTTTCATTTATTTTAAACCAGGGGCTATCCGCAGTTATCTGTTAAGGCGCATTTTCACGATTTAATTGCAGTTGATCAACCAAAATTGAAAGAAAATTGCTGTGAGGACCTGTGTTTCAATTTTTTCTCAGTCAATTTAAGTTGATTCAACAAAAGATTGATCCAGTCAAAATTGATCGTTCAAGTAATAAGTCATCAATGGTTTTTAGACGAGTTGAGATATCTGAAGGGTGTGAACTTTTTTTGATCGGCTTGACACACTGGATTCTTATGTTTTATTAGATTGATTTCACTTGAAATGTGTGATGAACTAAAACTAAATCTTGAGAACGCGCCTTTACAGGAATTTTTGGCAATTAAATAAAAAGAGAGCAAAAAAATATAGGGTCTTGATTAATGTCGATCTTGTAGGCAACCAAACATACACTTATGCATAAAATAAAATACCTATCCGTCAGATATTCAATATTCCCTGCCTGTCAGTGACGTTTCATTCTTGGAGGCACTGGGATTAAATAAAGATATATTTAAACGTGGCCCTTAAGATTATTGATTAGTAGACATAAAATATTCACTTTACTAAAATGAATATTGTTTCTGATAGGTCTAGCAGGACCTCTTGAGGTTGAAACTGTTAAAATGTTTCATAGTAACATCTTTTGATGTCTTTTGAATACTAATTTTAGATTTTTGACTGCAACTCTTGTTTCAACATTTAGAAAATTTTTGTGGGAGGGTGAAAGAACTTTAGCGCTATATTGAAAAATAGTTTTAATATTATTTGGTATTAAATAGTTTTAATATTGTTTTAAAAACTGCAAATACTGTTAATGTTTCAAATAATGTATTACTAATCTTCTTCAATGGTTACAAATTATAGGAATACATAACTTTTGGATGTTCGTTGCTGCATAATTTAATTGAGTTTTTTGCAGCTTGTTTTTAGTTACTAGGAAAAAGTCTGAAAGTAAACAATTCATGAAATTGTCTAATTTCACAGCTGCCCAATTGATAGTTGTTTGATCTTAAGTTGAACGCTATAACTAATCCTATCAAAAATTAAAAATTGACAGAACTCACAAGTTGCCACCAATTAAAACCTTTTATCAACAAAAAAAAACTTGAAAACCAGGGCAAAGACGTTGAATAACAATTTCAGTTTTCAATTGTGGTCAAATGGGGTTCGTCCTATTAGATCGAACAAGAAGTGATTGTATAATCATACCTCGTTAACTTATATCTCTTAATGAAACCTCGATGAACGAAGTTTTTAATTTGAATTTGTTGTTTATTGAAGATAAAGAAAGAGATGAACCTCTTGAAAACAATATATTGAAATTTTGATACTAGAGGAAATATGTGAAAAAGTTTTTTCCTCATTTTTAGTTGATTATAACGAATGTGTGTTATTTACAATTAGAATCGATAAAATAAACATTAAAATCTCGAGATTAAAGTCGAAATTCAAAGTCGACATTTCAATATAAAATACTGATTGAAAACTTTTATTAAAATGGCCAAATTTTTATGTTAAAGGCGAAACTTGGTGAAAAATTTAAAATTTTTATTGTAGAGCTGAAAATGTCGGTTAATTATTGAGATAAATTCGAAAGTTTCAGGAAAAAGATGAAAATTTCAAAAATAGAATCAGTAAAAACAACTAAATTTCGAATTTCATAGTTACATATTTCAACGTGAAACTATAGAATTTGAGAAAAAGGTCTAAATTTACAGAAAACTTCAGTATTAAAAAATTTGGCTTTTACCACAAAATGTCTAGAAAAAGCCAAAAGTTCTAATTTAATTCAAAGTGTGTAGTTAATTATGAGATTAAAATACAAATTATTGGAAAAACATGTCAAAATCCCATTACATTTTGAGTAAAAGTAGAAAATTTAGGAAAATGTACTCATTTTAAGATCAAACTGCAAATTTTGAAAAAAAAAGTTGTAAGTTGGAGCAAAATGTACTTAATTTTTAAAACTTCCAAATTTTGCAAAGTGTTAGGTTTAAGTTTTAAAACAGGTTAAATTTTGAAAGAAAAATTACAATTTTAGCAAATGATTTCGAGAAAAATCGAAATTCGGAGTTATAGTATAAATCAGGGCTTCGAACCATTATTTTTTTCGTTCCGGTTTTCGATTTTCGTTTCGAGAAAAAAATCATCTCGGTTCCGTTCCGGTTTTCGTTCCGATGAAAATAGCGGTTTTTTCCGGTTTTCGATTCAGTTCCGGGTGACTCATTTTTTAATTGTTTAAAATTTTTTATTTGATTTAAAAATTGATTTTCTAACATAATTTAGAAAATGTTCTCTTTTTTTAATATTACAGCATATAACTACTCTGGTACTGTTTAAAATTTAAACATAGTATTTCTCGATTTTTAGAGTTTAACAATTTCACTCTGAAACTCTGAATGCTGGATACATTTTGAGTTCAAACTTCAAGAAAAACCCAAACTAGCTGATACCCTCGCTTTCGCCTACGTAAAAAAAAGAGAAAAGATTCTTTGATAAGTTTTTTGAAAATGTCGACTCTTCTGAAGAATTTAATTTTTATTGAAAATGTTGACCTTTTTTGAAAATTTTGACAATAAAAACCCACTTTTTTACAAAGTCGATCTTTTCTCGTTTGACTTCCAAAATTTCATTTTTTTTCTCGAAATTTTGACTTTATTTTGAAAATTTCTACTTTTTTCAAAATTTTGATTTTTTGAAAATTTCAACTTCTCTAAATTCTTCAATATTCTGTTTTTGGATATATTTTGATTTTTTTGAACTTTTTACTTTTTTATAACTTTTGTCCTTGTTAAAGATTTTATTTTTTGAAAAAAATTTCAACTTTTTTAAAAATTTCCTTTTCAATATTTCAACTTTTTTTTAAAAATCTCCTCTTCAATATTTCAAATTTTTTTTTGAATATTTTGAATTGATCTCGAAGTTCGAATGTTTGACCTTATTTTTGTAAATATTGACCATTTTCAACTTCAGACTCGAAATTTCAAGTTCAACTGGTCTTAAATTCGATTTTTTCAAAACATTTCAATTACGTTTAAAAATTTACATTTTTTGAAATTTTAACTTTTGCAAATATATATTTTCTCAAGTGTTAGTTTTTTTTTATTCGACTTTTTTTTCCAAATTTTGATTTTTTTTTTCGAAATTTTTACTTTTTCTCAAAATTTTTACTTTCTAAAATGATTATTTTTTGAAAAGTCTGCCTTTGATTTTTATTGAAAACTCTTAAACATTTTTCGACTTTTTTAAAACATTTGAAAACTTTGAAATTCGAATGTTTTCATTTTTTTTAGTTTCCACTTTTTTCAAATGTTTATTTATTTTATTAATCGCAAAACTTTTTTGGTTTGTGCTTTCTTTGGGATTTTAATTTATTTTCTAAACTCTGAATTTTTTAAAAAGGTTTATACATAAGTTCGATCTTTTTTCAAAATTGTATTTTTTTTTCAAAATTTTGATATTTTTCTATAAATTAAATGATGTTGAAAAACTGAATTTTGAAAACTTCTACCCCATTTTTAAAAATTTTTACCTCGGTCCAATTTTTGACAATTCCTCCGAGTTTTGCTATTTTTTGAAAACTGAGATTTGTTAATATTTGAATTTTTTCTCGAGGTTTCGACTTTAATGCAGTAACCTAAACTTTTATTTGAAAAATATCTAAAAATTGCGACTTTTTGGAATTTTTCAATTTTTTTAGAATTTCAACCTTTTTTTGAAAATTTGAAGTTTTTTCGAAATTTCCATGTTTTTCCAAATTACAAATTTTTAAATTTTGAACAAATTCTACAAAAATAATTCAAGACCTAACTAATTTTCGAATTTAAAGCTGCCTAAATTCAAAACAATCTGAAAAAAATCGCAGTTTCGAGGCTAAAGTTTTTTCGACTTTTATGCAGTAAACTGAACTTTTATTTGAAACATTTCTAAAAATTGCGACTTTTTGAAATTTCTTAATTTATTTAGAATATTTCGAAATTTCCATGTTTTTCCAAAAGTTCGACTTTTTGTGAAAACTTCGACATTTTTTCAAAATTTCTCTTGAATCTTCAAATTTTTGTAATTTTAACTTTTTGAAAAATTCGCCCCTGTCAGAAATTTTTTAATTTTTTTGAAGAATCTTATTTTTCAAATTACAAATTTTTAAATTTTGAACAAATTCTATAAAAATAAATAAGACCTAACTAAATTTCGATTTTAAAGCTGCCTAAATTCAAAACAATCTGAAAAAAAATCGCAGTTTCGAGGCTAAAGTCGAAATTTTAAGAAAAAAGTTAAATATAGAGTAAACAGACCCAGATAAAAATTGGAAGTTTAAATTAGACATTTTCTAACATGTCACCGTTTCAAGTTTACTCTTAAAATTTCGACCCCAATTTCAATTAAATTGGAATATAAATGTTGTATGTTTCTCTGGAAATTTTAACTGAAATTCCATATTTCTAGAAAAAATTCGAAATAGCGAGATTTTATCTAAAATTTTAAGAAAAAAGTCAAATCTTGGAATTTGGAAAATTTTAGGAAGTCGGGATCGTAAAAAGATCATTAGAATTTCGAGAAAAAAATTGGCGTATTGAAATTAAAGTGAAATCTGAAGGAAAACATTCAAGAAAATTCGAAATTTGTATTAATAACTTCAAAAAAATAGGTGTATTAGGCTTATAAAAGCAAAAATCCAAGTTTGAGAAGAAGAGCAAATTCGCAGTGTTCTGAAGAAAAAGTTGGAATTTTGAGAAAAATTCAAATTTGTAAAAAAAATTGCCAGGAAAAAGATTCCACTGTTTTAGTCCAAATTTACAATAGAACCTAAATTGTTATCTTAAACTCGAAATTTGAGAAAAAGAAGAAATATTTCGAAAATAAAGTCCAAATTTCAAAAAATAATCGAAAATTAATAAAATATTCAAGTTATATACGTTAAAATTTAATTTGGCTTGAAATTTTAAAAATAAAATCAGCATTTTCTTTAAAAAATATGGAAATTGTGATCCAACTTTAAGAACAATATTATTTAAAGTAAACTCGTAATTTTGAGATGAAAGTTGCATGAATTTATGTAAAATTCTAAAAAAGAAATCGAAATTTCTAAAAAAAATCCCAAACTTTAGGATAAAGTAAAAATTATTTTAACAACATTCAAATTAAACGAACCGAAATAAACCGTTATTTTTCTCGGTTCTGTTCCGATTTTCGTTCCGACAATGTAATGGTTTTTTTTGGTTCAATTCTGGTTCGAAGCCCTGGTATAAATTCTGACGGAAAGAGAAAACAGTGTAATTATGTAAGAAAGTTGAACATTGGAATAAAATGTATTTAATTAAACTTCTAAACTTTTTGAGCTGAAAAATGTTAAGTTTAAGTTTTAAACAATCTTAAACTTAGAAAAAAAAATTAGAATTTTAACAAATGATTTCGAGAAAAATCGAAATTTTGATTAGAAATTTAAAGTTAAGCTGGAACGTTTGGGGACAAAATTTCATCGGAAAGAATGCGAATATTTTTAATTTAAATGCAATATTTGGAGAATAATGTTGTTTTTTGATTTAAAGTTCGAAATTTTAAGAAAAAATAAAAACTGAAAGATTTAAGTGGAAATGCTGTGAAGAAGGATCTCGAAATATTCTAAATTTCAAGTTCGAGTTGAAAAAGTTGAGAAGAAAGTGAAATTTAGAGAAAAAGCTCGAAATTTATTGAAAATGTTGGTGGGATTTTCCTATTAAAAATTTTCGATCTCAATTTGAAAGTTTTAAGAGTAAAGTCATCGAATAGAAAAAAAAAATGTGGAAATTTCTATTTAAACTGGGGGAATTGGGAAAAATGTAACAATTTCTATAAAAACCTTAATTTTGGGTACATAGATGAAACATTGGAAAAACAAAATGTTAAATTTTTATTTAAAGTTGAAATGTTTGCTTAAACTGTACATTTCTTGAATTTTTCAGGTTTCAACCTGAAGCGGAGAAAAATTTCGAGAACTCTAAACTGATTTTTAGTCTGCCTAATTTTGAGAAAAATTGAAAATAAAAGTATTCTAAAAGAGATCTTGGTTTTCATTAAAACTTGAAATTTTTATAGAAATGTAAATTCAATTTCAGTTTTAAAAAAATCAACATTTCCAAGATTCGAATTTAAAAAAAAAACAAATTTTTAAAAGTATTTTTACTTTAATTTAAATGTTGCTGCATTTTTTTGGTAGACTTGGAGTTTCGAGAAAATTTCTATAAGTTAAAAGAAATGTTTTTCTAAAAATGTTAAAAATTTGATCTGGTTTTAAAAAAATAAGCGAATTTACTAATATCTCGGGGAAAATTCGAAATTTTCCAGCAATAGAAAATGTCCTATTTTGAGATAATTAAGTTTCGAAAGAAGACGAACAGATGAAAATGTCGAGGAGAAATTTGTAATTTCCATAAGACCCTTTTCGAAATGACAAAAAACTAATTTTGTGAAATTGTGTGAAATTTCGAAATATTGCATTTGGTGGAAAAAGCCGAAATGTCCAATAACAGAAATTACCAAATTTTGAGATAAAAGGCGAACTTTTGAAAAAGGAAGAATTTTGAAAAAAAAAATTGAAATTTTTAGAACGCGATTTTAAAAAGAAAAGGTCGAAAATTTCAGAGGGCGACGTTTTACAAGAAAGTAGAAATTTAGAAAATAACATTTCCGAAGAATGTCTAGTTTTGACAAAAGAAGCAGAATTTTGAGGACGAAGTCGTAATTTCGAAACAAATTTTTGGAACAAGTAGAACCGAACAAATAATGAATTTTGAAATATAATCGAAATTTCGGGGAAAATGTTAAAATTTGAAACAATTGAACGTCGAAATTTAGCCAAAATTTTAAAAACAATAAATTTCTCATAAAGTCCAAGAGTTGAAAGTTTTAGAAAGCTAAAATTTTGAGAACTCTTCGAAATTTGAAACAATTTTTTTTTCAAGATGACATCAAATTATAAAAAAATCAAAATTTTAATCGTTCAAAGTTTTCTGAAAAATCTACTTCAGAAAAATTTCAGATTTACAAAATAATTTAAGATTTCATGAGCAAAATTTTAAAAAAGACAGTCGAAGTATTTCAAAGGTTCAAATCTTGAGAATTCATAATTTTGAATATCGAAGTTCAAATTTGAAACAAGTCGAACTTCTCAAAAAAACTGATTTTTTTCAAAAAAGGCTAGATTTACCAAATAGTTCAAAATTTCAAGAGACAAAACTTTGGAAACAGACAGAATTTTCGAAAAATCAAATTCTTTAAATATCGTGCTTTTTGACAAGTGGAAATATTTAAAAAAAAGGAAATTTTTAAAAAAGTCGAATTTTAAAAAGCTAAAATTTTGAAAACTTCGAAATTTGAAACAATTTTTTTTCAAGATAACATCAAATTAAAATAAAATCAAAATTTTAGTACGTTTAAAATTTTCTATTTCAGAAAAAGTTCAGATTTACAAACTAATTCAAGATTTCATGAGCAAAATTTTGAAAAAAAAAGTCGAAATGTTCCAAAGGTTCAAATATTGAAAACTCGTAATTTTAAAAATCGAAGTTCAAATTTGAAATAAGTCGAACGTCTCAAAAAAAGCTGATTTTTTTTTAAAGTCTTGATTTACCAAATAGTTCAAAATTTCAAGAGACAAAACTTTGGAAAAAGACAGAATTTTCAAAAAATCAAATTTATCGATCTTTTTGACAAGTGGACATATTTAAAAAAAAGGAAATTTTAGAAAAATTCGAAATTTTAAAAAAGTCATAATTTTAAGAATTTGAAATTTTGAAAAGTAATTCAAAAAATCATAATAAAAAAAATTTAAATTGGGATCAAGTCAGACTTTTGAAAAAAAAAGCTAAATTTTTTAAGATAATCCAGAATTACAGGTAGTATAATTCAAAATTTCGAGGGAAACTTTGGAAAAATCAAAAATTCAAAATTTTGAAAATTCATTTTTAACAAAGCGGAAATAATCAAAGGGAAAGATTGTTTAAAAAAGTCTTAAATTTGAAACAAGTCGAAATCAAAAACTCTTAAACTAAATAAATCAAAATGACCGAAATTTAAAAAAATTCGAATTTTTCAAAGTCGAAATAACAAAAAAGTGAAAATTTTTAAAAAATGAGAAATTTTAAAATAAATCAAAGTTGAAAAAATGGGTATTTCAATAAAAAAATATCGAAATTTTTAAAATAAGTCAAAATTTTGAAAACGAAATAGAAATTTTGAAAAAGGTGGAATGAAGATGTCGATATTTTTGAGTCGAAATTGAAAGATGAAATTTTCAAATAGTCAATAATTTAAAAAAAAAACAAAATTAAAAAAGTGGAAGAATGAATCAAAATAAGTCAGAATTTACAAAATGTCGTATTTTGAATAAAAAGTTGCAGTTTTCAAGCTAAAGCTTTCAGAAATTCGAAATTTTCAAAAATAAAGTAAAAATTTTACCAAAAAGTCGAAATTTTATTAAGGGTGAATTTGAAAAAAATATAAATTTTCAAATTATTAGTTTAAAAAAGTCGAAATTTACAAAAAAAAGTTGATGTTATGAGAAAAGACAAAAATTTTGAGTTAAAATTTTGAGAAAAAGTCACAGTTTTGATAAAAATGGTGACATAAATGGAAATTTTCACATCTCGATTTTTCTGAAATCTAAATTTACCAAAAAGGGGAAATTTCGAGGAAAAAGTCGAAATTTTCAGAAATAAAAATCAAAAGTAGTATTGAATCTCGACATTTTTAAAAAAAGTCAAAAACTTCAAGAGTCGATATAATTTTCAAAAAGTCAGCATTTTGTAAAAAAAAAGTTCAAATATTTAAAAAGTCTAACCTTTGAGAAAAAAAGTTCAGATTTGAAAACAACTTTGGGAAAAGACCTGTTGAAATTATTTAAAAAAAGGTAATTTTTTAAAAAGTCGAAATTTAAAAAAAATCGATTTTTGAAACAAGTCAGAGTTCTCAAAAAAAGATGAATTTTTTAGGGAAATCCAGATTTACAATGTAATTCAAAATTTCAAGACACAAATCTTTGGAAAAACCAAAAAGTCAAAATTTTAAAACTTCTATTTTAAGAAAGTAGAAATAATCAAAATGGAGGAAATTTAAGAAAAAAAGTCGGAATCTAAAACAAATGGAAATTTTTAAAAACTTAAACTTTATAAAACAAAATGGTCGAAATTTATAAAAATAAGTCGGATTTTTCAGTCAAAATTACAAAAAAAGTGAAAATTTCTAGAAAATGTCGAAATTTTTAAATAAATCATAGTTAAAAAAAATCGACACATTGCTAAAAAATCAAAATTTCCTAATAGGTCAAAATTTTGAAAACGAGAAAATTTTGAAAAAGGTGAAAAAAGTTTGATAATTTTCAAAATAAATTGAAAATTTCAAAAAAGGTTGAAATTAAAAAATAACACAGAATTTAAAAAAAGTCGTAATTTCGAGAAAAAGTTGCAATTTTCAAGGTGAAGTTTTCAAAAAAATCGAAATTTTCTAAGAATAAAAAAATCAAAATTTTTCCACAAAAAGCCGAGGCCGCATTTTGGTAAAAAGGTGAATTTTTTAAAAAAGTTGAAATTTACAAAAAAGTCGAGTTTTTGGGAAAAGGCAAAAATTTTGAGTCAAAAATTTAAGAAAAAGTCGAAATTTGGATGAAAAAGGAAATTTTCAAATCTCGATTTTTTTGAAGTCTATTTTTAAATACTCTTAAACTTAACGAGACAAAATAGTCGAATTGAAAAGAAAATCGAAATTTTCAAAGACGAAAAGGTGAAATTTGCAACAAGGAGTCGAAAATTTTAAATAAATCAAAATTGAAAAACTTTAGTATTTTGCTAACAGAACGAAATTTTTAAAATAATTCAAAATTTTGAAAACGAAGTAGAAATTTTGATAAAGGTGGAAAAAGTTTGGTGATTTTCAAAAAAAAACAATTTCAAAATTTTAAAAAAGTTGAAATTTAGAAAAGTCAGAATTTACAAAAAGTCGCAATTTTGAGAAAAAGTTGGAATTTCCAAGTTGAAGTTTTCAAAAATAGAAATTTTCAGAAAAAAAAATATTTCACCAAAAAGTGAAAAAAGTGAATTTGAAAAAAATATGCTAATTCTGAAATGCCAATTTTAAAAAAAGTCGACGTTTTGAGAAAAGAAACATTTTGAGATAAAAGTTAAACTTTTGATGAAAACGGTGAAATGAATGAACATTCTGAAATTTGAATTTTTTTAGAGTCTAAATATACCAAAAAAAGGGAAAATTCTAGAAGAAAATCGATATTTTCAGAAAAAAAATCAAAAGTTAGAAATAGTGGAAATTTGGAGATTTCGAAATTAAAAAAAAAGCCGAAAACTTCAGAAGAGTTGATATAATTTTCAGTCAGGATTTTGAAAAAAAAAAAGTTCAAACATTTAAAAAGTCCAACCTTTGAGAAAAGTCGAACTTTTCAAAAAAGATAATTTTTTTAAAAGATCCAGATTGCAAAATAATGCAGAATTTTAAGAGGCAAAACTTTAGAAAAAGACGGAATTTTTAGTAAAGTCAAAATTACCAAAAGTCGTAGTTTTTCAAAAATTGAAATATTTAAAAAATAATTTTTTTTACAAAGTCGAAATTTTAAGTATTCGTAATTTTGAAAAGTAAATATATGAAAAGTCTTAATTTTTGAGAAAAAAACGAGTTATGAAACAAGTCAAACTTTTCAAGAAAATTCTGATTTACAGTGTAATTAAAAATTTCAAAACACAAAACTTTGGAAAAATTATAAAGTCAAAATTTTGAAAATTCAGTTTTAAGGAAGTAGAAATAATTAAAAAGAAGGATTTTTTTTAAGTAAAAATTTGAAACGAATCGAAATTTTTAAAAATGCTTAAACTTAACAAAACAAAATCGTCGAAATTTATAAAAAAAATCGAAGTTTTCAAAAGTCGAAATTACGAAAAAGTTAAAGTTTCGAGAAAAAGTCGAAATTTTAAATAAATCAAAAGAAATTTTTAAAATAAGTCTAATAAAGTAAAAATTTTGAAAAAAGTGGAAAAAGTAAGGTAATTTTCAAAAAAAAAATTAAAAACTTCAAAAAAGCTAAAATAAGAAGTGAACGAATGGGTCAAATAAATCAGAATTTATAAAAAGTCGCAATTTCGAGAAAAAGTTGCAATTTCCAAGCTGAAGTTTTCAAAAAATCGAAATTTTCAAAGAATAAAGAAATCAAAATTTTTCCACAAAGCCGACATTTTGGTTGAAATGGTGAGTTTTTTGAAATTAACAAAAAAGTTGATTTTTTGGGAAAAGGCAAAAATTTTGAGTCAAAAATTTGAGAAAAAGTTTACATTTGGATGAAAAAGGAAAATTTTCAAATCTCGATTTTTTTGAAGTCTATTTTTAAATACTCTTAAAGTTAATGAGACAAAATATTCGAATTAAAAAAAAAAAAATCGAAATTTTCAAAGACGAAATTACAAAAAGGTGACATTTTCATTTCGAGAAAAAGCTGTAATTTCCAAGCTGAAGTTTTCAAAAACTGAAATTTTCAGAAATAAAAAAAAATTAATATTTCACCAAAAAGTGAATTTGAAAAAAATATGCTATATTTGAAATCCCAATTTTTCAAAAAAGTCGACGTTTTGAGAAAAGACAAACATTTTGAGATAAAGTCTAAACTTTTGATGAAAATGGTGAAATGAATGAAAATTCTCAAATCTCGATTTTTTTAGGGTCTAAATTTTTCATAAGGGTCCAGATTGCAAAATAATTCAGAATTTAAAGAGGCAAAACTTTGGAAAAAGACAGAATTTTTAGAAAGTAAAAATTACCAAAAGTCGTAGTTTTTCAAAAATTGAAATATTTGAAAAATATTTTTTTTTACAAAGTCGAAATTTTAAGTATTCGTAATTTTGAAAAGTAAATATATGAAAAGTCTTAATTTTTGAGAAAAAAACGAGTTATGAAACAAGTCAAACTTTTCAAGAAAATTCTGATTTACAGTGTAATTAAAAATTTCAAAACACAAAACTTTGGAAAAATTATAAAGTCAAAATTTTGAAAATTCAGTTTTAAGGAAGTAGAAATAATTAAAAAGAAGGATTTTTTTTTAAGTAAAAATTTGAAACGAATCGAAATTTTTAAAAATGCTTAAACTTAACAAAACAAAATCGTCGAAATTTATAAAAAAAATCGAAGTTTTCAAAAGTCGAAATTACGAAAAAGTTAAAGTTTCGAGAAAAAGTCGAAATTTTAAATAAATCAAAAGAAATTTTTAAAATAAGTCTAATAAAGTAAAAATTTTAAAAAAAGTGGAAAAAGTAAGGTAATTTTCAAAAAAAAAAATTAAAAACTTCAAAAAAGCTAAAATAAGAAGTGAACGAATGGGTCAAATAAATCAGAATTTATAAAAAGTCGCAATTTCGAGAAAAAGTTGCAATTTTCAAGCTGAAGTTTTCAAAAAATCGAAATTTTCAAAGAATAAAAAAATCAAAATTTTTCCACAAAGCCGACATTTTGGTTGAAATGGTGAGTTTTTTGAAATTAACAAAAAAGTTTACTTTTTGGGAAAAGGCAAAAATTTTGAGTCAAAAATTTGAGAAAAAGTTTAAATTTGGATGAAAAAGGAAAATTTTCAAATCTCGATTTTTTTGAAGTCTATTTTTAAATACTCTTAAAGTTAATGAGACAAAATATTCGAATTAAAAAAAAAATCGAAATTTTCAAAGACGAAATTACAAAAAGGTGACATTTTCATTTCGAGAAAAAGTTGTAATTACCAAGCTGAAGTTTTCAAAAACTGAAATTTTCAGAAATAAAAAAAAATCAATATTTCACAAAAAAATGAATTTGAAAAAAATATGCTATATTTGAAATCCCAATTTTTCAAAAAAGTCGACGTTTTGAGAAAAGACAAACATTTTGAGATAAAGTCTAAACTTTTGATGAAAATGATGAAATGAATGAAAATTCTCAAATCTCGATTTTTTTAAGGTCTAAATTTTTCATAAGGGTCCAGACTGCAAAATAATTCAGAATTTAAAGAGGCAAAACTTTGGAAAAAGACAGAATTTTTAGAAAGTCAACATTACCAAAAGTCGTAGTTTTTCAAAAATTGAAATATTTAAAAAATATTTTTTTTTACAAAGTCGAAATTTTAAGTATTCGTAATTTTGAAAAGTAAATATATGAAAAGTCTTAATTTTTGAGAAAAAAAACGAGTTATGAAACAAGTCAAACTTTTCAAGAAAATTCTGATTTCCAAAGTTGAAAAAAATCAAAATTTTACTAAAAAAAAATCGAAATTTTTAAAATAAGTCAAACGAAGTAGGAATTTTGAAAAAAAGTGGAAAAAGTTTGGAAGTTTTCAGAAAAAAAATTAAAAACTTCAAAAAAGCTAAAATAAAAAGTGAAAGAATGGGTCAAAGTAAATCAAAATTTATAAAAAGTCGTAATTTCTAGAAAAAGTCACAATTTTCAAGCTGAAATTTTCAAAAGTAAAATAATATTTTATCGAAGTCTAAATTTTGGTAAAAAAGTAAATTTGGAAAAAGTGTTAATTTTGAAATGTTGATTTTGTTTAAAAGTCGAAATTTACAAAAGTACATTTTGAGAAAAGACCGAAATTTTGAGTGGAAATTTTAATAAAAATAGAAATTTAAAATGAGTGGAAATTTTTAAAACTCGATTTTTTTCTAAAATGAAATTTTTGAGAGTAAAGTAGGAATTTTCAAAAAAAATTTGAAAATTTCAATATCTCGAAATTTTCAAAAAAACACTAAAACATTTCAAGAAGAGTCTATATAATTTTCAGAACAAGTCGACATTTGAAAAAAAAGCCTAAATATTTAAAAACTGTAACCTTTAAGAAAAATCGAACTTTTCATATAAAATCGAATTTTTTGAGTACAATAAATTAAAAATTTCGAGAAAGGGCGAAGTTTTGAAAAAAATAACTTACATTTTTCAAAGTGAACATTTCGGAAAGTTGAAGAAACAATTCAAAATTTTGAAAACGTAGAAATTCTGAAAAGAGTTGAATATGTTGAAAATAATGAAAATTTTTAAATGTCGAAGTTTCAGAAAAGGTTGAAATTTTCAATTAAAAAAGCACATGAAATTTTCAAACATGTAAAAATGCTTTCAAAAGTCGAATTTTTTCTAAAAATTCTGAATTTTAACTAATTTTCTCGAAATTTGGATGAAATTAAAATGTTTGCCTGTGGTACACATGTAAGGTGCCTTAAAAAAAACTGCCATTAAGTGGACCTATGAAAACGCCAAATCAGAGACGGAAAAGTGGACCAAACCACTCTCGATAACGTTTTTATTTGAACACACCTTAATTTTTTTAATTTCTGATCGTAACCATTAATTTGTTAATTTTAGATCCTAACAAAAATTCTCATTATGTGGTCGACTGTGGAAAGCCAGTAATGAAAGAACACTGTTATTGGCCCCTGGTGTCCGATTTGAACAACGTCCTTTCCCATCGACCTGTTGCGCTGAAATTTATGGCCAATGATACCCTCCTGGTACTGTGGTTCTCATTCTTATCGATGTTCCAAGGTAAGTTCCTTATAATAATGTTAGAGTTTTTTAAATAGTTACTTGATAGTTAAAATAATTGTATTTAAGGGTGCGTTTAAATTAGACACTTTATTCAGTACATTTCTCTCTAAGATCCCGAGAGAAGCTATCCGAGACTTATCTGCACTGCTGAAAGGCGACAGCTTCTCTCAGGATAGTTGACACTTATGTCAGAGAGAAAATATATTTAATGTCGGAGAGAAAATATATTTAATGTTGGAGAGAAATGTATGTAATAAAGGGTCTAGTGCAGGGGTCGGCAAACTTTTAAGTCAAAAGAGCCAACTGCTATAAAAAATTCGTTTCGTAAATTTCAAAGAGCCACAAATTTTTATTTCCGATTTTACATTTTACTTCAAAATTAAATCAGATAAAATATGGGGTAGTCAAACGAAAACATATTCAGCCCAAAACACCTTTTATTATTATTATTAAATCAGATACATCAGGCAAAATATGGGATAGAGAGAAACCGCTTTGACTCATGTAGTCAAACGAAAACATATTCAGTCTCAGTCCCAAAATTTAAAGCTTTACTTCAAAGTTTACCTTTTTCTCGCAAATTCGACTTTTTTCTCTTCTCTATATTCGTCTTTTTTTAACTGTGTGTTTTACTCCTAAGATTTTTTTTCCCTAAATCTTCCTTCTTAAAACTTGACAATCTATGAAAATGTTTACTTTTTTCTAATTCGACTGACTGGAAGACTCGACCTATTTCTCAAAAATTTGTCTTTTGTCGATTTCTTACTAAAAAAAGTAAAAATTTGGGGATATTAAATAAAATAGTTTTTGAATATTTCGAGCTTTTTCTCAAAGTTTTCTTTTTTCATTACATTTTTTTTTATTTTGTTCTAAATTGCGACCTTTTTCTCGAAATTTCTATTCTTTTTAAATAACATTCATTTTCCAAATTTCGCCATTTTCTCCAAATATTGACTTTTGCTGAACATTTAAACTTTTATTTATTTTCTGGAATTTTCGACCTATTTCGCAAAATTAGGTGTTTCTCGAAATTCCAACTTCTAACTGAAAATTCGACATTTTATTATGTTTCTGCAAGCTGCGATTTTATCGACGAAATTCACCTATTTTCAGAATGTTTGACTTTATATAAAAATTTGATTTTGTTTGTAAAATTTAACTTTCTCTGGGAAATTTTGACCTTTTTTTAAAGTTCAACGCTTTTCTCGAAACTGGACATTCCTTTTTATTTAAAAATTATTTTACCGATTTTATCAAAATTTGAATTTTTCTGAAAATTTTAAGTTTTTTCTATTCTTCTTGTTCTCGAAATTTCAAATTTATTCTCAAAATTTAACTTTCTCTGGAAAATTGCAAATTATATATTTTCTTCTTCTCTGAAAAACTTCGACTTTTTAAAATTTGACAATTTTTTTAATTTTTCAGTTTTTTAAAATTTCTCTTATCGAGATTTTACAATTTTTCACAAAATTCAAATTTGTCTAAAAATTTCAGGATTTTAAATTTGTTCTAGGTTTTAATCTATTGTCAAAATTCGACTTTTTTTTTCTAAAATTTTGCTTTTTTCAGAATTTTTGACAAATTCATATTTTTCGAAATCTCTTTTTTTTAAATTCGGATTTTTCCGGAATTATCAACTTTTATTTCAAACGAAAATCATCTATTTTCAAATCGCAAAATTTGATTTTTTTTTTAAATTTGACTTTCTCTGGGAAATCTTGACCTTTTTTTAAAATTTAACACTTTTCGAAATTGGAAGTTTTATCGACATTCTCTTTTCTTTCGAAATTATTCTACGAATTTTCTCAAAATTCCATTTATCTGAAAATTTGGAATTTTTTTAATTCGCCTAGTTTTTGAAATTACAAATTTACTCCCAAAAGTTAGCAAATTTTATCAAAATTAAAAATTTTTCTTAAAATTTTGACTTTCCTTGAACTTTTTCCTAAAATTTGACTTTTCTTTACTTCTCTGAAAAGCCTCGACACTTTTTTAAGCCTCCAGTTTTCAAATTTGTTTTGAGTTTCAATCTATTGTCGAAAGTCGACGTTTCTTTTTTCAGAAATTTTGCCCTTATTTGAGAATTTTAGACAAATTCATTTTTTTTTCATTTCTTCATTTTTCCCAATGTTTTTTGAAATCTCTTCCTTTTTCTCAAAATTCGCCTTTTTCTGGGAAATTTTGATCTTTTTTTAAAGTTAAACACTTCTCGAAATTTTTTGAAATTTTCTTTCGAAATCATTTTACAAATTTTCTCAAAATTCGAATTTATCTGAAAATTTGGATTTTTTTAAATCCTCTTACTTTCGAAATTTCAAATTTATTCTCAAAATTTAACTTTCTCTGGAAAATTGTAAATTTGTTGTCGAAGGTTCGAGCTTTTCTTAAAATTTAGACTCTGTTCTTGAAATGTTTCCTAAAATTTGAGTTTTTCCTTCTTCTCTGAAAGACTTCGACTTTTTTAAATTTCAACATTTTTTTCTAAGCTTCCAGTTTATTCTTATAATTTCCCTTTTTGAAATTTTGCAATTTTTCAAAAAATTCAAAATTGTCTACAGAATTCAGGTTTTTAAATTTGTTTTGGATTTCAATCTATTGTCGAAATTCAATATTTTTTCTAAAATTTTGCCTTTTTGAGGACTTTCGATAAATCCATTTTTTTCGTAATTTCTCCCTTTTTTCCAATTAGGCAAATCATTTTTTTATCTCTTCATTGTTACCAATTGTTTTTACGAAATCTCTTCCTTTTTCTGGGAAATTTTGACTTTTTTAAAATTTATCACTTCTCGAAATTTTCTTGGAATTTTCTTTCAAAAATATTTTACCAATTTTCTCAAAATTAGAATTTATCTGAAAATTTGGAGTTTTTTTCATTCGTCTTGTTCTCGAAATTGCAAATTTATTCTTAAAATTTAGCTTTCTCTAAAAAATTGCATTTTTTATCGAAATTTCGAGATGTTCTTAACTTTTTCCACGAAATTCTTTCTAAAGTTAAACTTTTTTCTTCTTTACTTAAAAACTTCGACTTTTTTAAAGATCGAGAATTTTCTTTAAGGTTCCAGTTAATTTTTTAATTTCTCGTTTCGAAATTTTACTATATTTCAAAAAATTCAGATTTGTCTAAAAATTTCAGGTTTTTAATTTGTCCTAGTTTTCAATCTATTATCGAACTTCGTTTTTTTGTTCTAAGATTTTACCTTTTATTGAGAACTTTTGATAAATTCATATTTTTCGAAATCTCTTCCCTTTTCTCAATTTTTTCGAAATCTCTTCCTTTTTCTCAATTTTTTCGAAGTCGCTTTCTTTTTCTCAATTTTTTCGCAGTCGCTTTCTTTTTCTCAATTTTTTCGAAGTCGCTTTCTTTTTCTCAATTTTTTCGAAATCTCTTCTTTTTTCTCAATTTTTTCGAAGTCGCTTTCTTTTTCTCAATTTTTGTCGAAGTCGCTTTCTTTTTCTCAATTTTTTCAAAGTCGCTTTCTTTTTCTCAATTTTTTCGAAATCTCTTTTTCTCAAAATTGAACTTTTCTGGAAATTTCAGCTGTTATTTCGAAATTTGATATTTGCCGTTTCTGTAAATTTAGATTTTTTTTTCTCAGGAAAAGTAATTCACGAAATCTCAAGGTTGTTAAAAAGTTACAAATAAAAAAATAAAAATCATGAGAAAAATATTTTTTAGAATCTTCGACTCCCCAAGTTGGTCTTTTTGCTCATTTATAAATTTGAAATTTCATGTGTTTTTTTCAAAATGTTAATATAAATCAATCAAAAATTTCGAAAAAATACTTCTTGAAATCATAACTTTTTGTTAAAATTTAAGTTCCTAGAAAAGTATTTTTGGAAATTTCGACTTCTGTAGGTCACTTGTTTAATGAGCGTCTGCGTGTCTGTCCACCCCAGCGTTTGTTTATTTGTTTTTTTAGGGGAATTAAAGAGCCGCATGCGGCTCTCGAGCCGCGGTTTGCCGACCCCTGGTCTAGTGTAAATGCACCTCAAAAGTGCTTATATTGTGGACAATTATTAGTTCTCTCAGATTTTTATCTGGGGACCACATCCACGTTTCCCCGTCTCTGATTCCCAGTACCCCCACTCTTGCAAGTAAATTGAATTTAAAAAATATTCCTGCCAAGTTGATTAAATATAGTTAACATTGTCCCCCAGTCGAAGCAATTTTACACGCGAGGTGTCTTTTAAAAAAAGGATTTCAATAATACACTACATTATTCGGTTACTTTGGCGTAAAACTCTGGTGTTTTTTTGGGATACTGATATTTTAATCTCATTTTCAGGTATGAATGTCAACCACAGGGAATTGAGCCAGCACATAGAATTTGAGCCGAACACTTACTACGCCGCCTTCAGCGCGGAATTAGAAGCGAGCGCCTATCCGATGTGGGCTCTCGTTTCTCACCTCAATGACGCTTCCACCGCCGATTTGACCAGAAGACTACTCCTAGCTTGCCTCAATGAACTCGGCGACTGGTTGGAAGCTATCAATTTCACCAGCCCCTCAGTGGTAAGTAAATTAGGCAATGATCAGTTAGATTTTAGTAAAATGTTGGTTTTGTAGAATGACAGTCTGCAAGTGTCATTCCATCTTCCGCTGCATCGTTATCTTTCCGTGTTCTTGTGTCAAGCTGTCGCCAAACAAGGGATAACTTTGAACGAGGTTCTTCCCACTAGCGAGACTTTAAATCTGCTGATGATGCACCCGCTTCGTGTCCAGGTGAGTGTTTTAAGTTTCATGTAGAGCAAATTCTGTATTTTGAAAAATTGCGCTTTGAAAAGTAGTTTTCGCAATTTTTGTGGTTCCGTACTTGATAACGAAAAACGGAATTTTTATAAGCTCACTCTAGTATATTTTCTCTATATTTTGCGTGAAAGGTCACAAATCAAACTTTCTTGACTAAATCAAAACTAAGAAAAACTTCAAAGTCTATTAAAAATGTTCTTTCGGGAAAAAGTTACCATTTCTGAGATGAGTTTTAGGGAAAAAATATCTAAATTTGAACTTTTAAACATAGAATATATAAAAGTTTAAAATGGAATCTTTTTTTTTCAAACGACAATTTAAAAACAGCTCCATAAATTTTGATTTGTGGTTTTTTAATTTGTACTTTTGAGGAAAAAGGTAAATTTCGAAGTAAAGCCTATGGTTTGCATAAATAAAAATTCTTCAAATTTCAAATTAACTGGAAATTTCAAATTAACGCATAATTTCGAAAACAAGATTTTGAGTATAATCTAGATATTTTAGGAATAGCTAAAACAGTTATAAAAAAACACTTTGAAAATTTTTAGAAAAACATAAATAGTTGATGTCGAAATTTTGGTAGAAAATCTAAACTGGAAGCTTGAATTTTTTTTATAAATTCGAAATTTCGTTAAGGGGTAACACCTCTGTAACAGCCCAAAAAAACTTGTTTTTTTTGTCATTTTTTTTGGGTGGAAGGAAAGGTAATAAAATTATAATATTGAAGGAAGTTATTAAGCGTATATTTAAGTAACAAAATAGAAAAGTATTATAAAAAAATATTCAAAAATGACGGCACCACGGCCATTTTCGCGAGGCACGTAGAATTTGAGGCGCTCTGCGGCACGCAGTGTAGCTGCTGCAAATTTGGATTTAGAAAAAAAAATAACAACACTTATCGTACATGCTTATAGCTAGAGAAATACGTAAGGGATTTTAAAAATATTGATTTTTGTGTGATTGGCGAGTATTTGAATTAAATCGTTAAATTTTCAACAAAAAAAAGATAATCATTTGTTAATAAATAATGATTAAATTAACTTATCGAAAATCCCCTGCGTATTTCTCTTCAAAATCTTATTTTAAAGATATTTTAACAAATTCGAATGAAAAGAATAAAAATTGTTGGAGTTATGGTGCGTGCCGTTTTGAAAAATCGTGTTTCGAGAAAAAAGCATTTAAAGTTTTGAAATGCATTATAGACATGAAAAAATGTACAATTTGACAGTTTAATTTTTTTTACTATTAATCTGCTATCCCAGGACCATACAGCTGCCCTTCTTCCAGTTACACCAAGACTCTGAGCACTTCTCGTGCTGCGGATTTTCGTCGGTTGATAACTCATGAAATAAGGCTGTCCAGATTTCATTTTTCATATTTTCCAAGGAATCCGGCCAGGCCATAATAAATCGTTAATTGATCAATTAATTTTGCAGTTAATTTACCTTTTCCTCCGAGGCCTTTAACTTTTTTTTTTCAGATTTCTCAATCGAGTGCCCATTCTCTTTTGTACATGATCAATGCACTCTTTCTTTTGTGCTTAAAAATTTTCGTACGGATTTTTATCCATTATTCCTTTGAAGGTTTTGCTGTCACCATCACCGATGTAGTTTGCGTATTTGAGACCGTGCAAAGTTTAGGATCGTTGGAACATCTCGACGACAGAGTCTACCTCCATCTTACCAGTTGAGCCTTCATGGTTCGCTTGACATTCATCGACGTGTTTTTTATATCATTCTTCATACTCACTTGTTTCCAATTTATTCTTCTAGTGCTCGCAAGACTTACAGTACTTTGACTTCACTTCAACATCGACGATTTTGCCTGTAAACCATCCAATCAATGAGGTGATTCCAAAAAGCGAAGAAAATTCGCGTTTCCTCCACGAGCCATCACCGGAAACAGTTATCCCTTCAAGTTGTCCATCTTCTTCACTTTTCTTTTTCTCTTCTAGTGCTGCTTTCTTTATACTAGCCTCTCGCACGGTTGCTGTTGCGGTCGAAATCATATCCACTAATTTGTCGTAAAAAGATTGAAATATCGGTCGTGGCAATTCCATAAAAGCACAAAACTTTATTATTCCATTTAGTCCTATTCCTAGTAGTCGCATTGCTAACACGACGGTTACTTTCATGTGCATTTCGTATGAATTTACTACTTGGAATAACAGCTTCTGGACATTTCGGACAAACGATAACTATTTTGAAGCCTAAGCCCCGAGGACTTCTTTCATGAAACTTGATGTCTGAATCACACGTTTTACACTTCACGTGTTGTGAAATGACAGAGAAAACGGCAACAAAATTTATAATTCTATAGCTTAATTCATAATTAATATCAAAATCTTCATCACTGACTTCTAATTTTTGCGCAGAAGCACTGACTCCTTTCGAATCAGTCTCATATCTATTCAACGGTCGTCTCGATGACGCGTTGCTCCGACGTCGCGTTGGATACGATTTTTTCGTACCTTTCTTGCCCTGTTACACTTTTGCATTACTCATTGTAACTTACAAGCACTCTGAAATTACAAATAAACTGTTAAAAATCAGCACTACACACAAAAATCGTGATTTCATGCGACGAAATTATGTCCTTTTTGTACACGTGTTGACTACACTAACGTACTATTGATTAGAAATGCTTCTACCTGAATATAAATGCTTTTTAATGACCTTTGTTAGTGTATTTGAGAAGATAGAAATCAAAAGGTAGGACATTAGGCTGTACCTTCCCAGCAGGTATTCATCTGACGCAGGTGTCGTTTCAGAGAAGTCCGACGCGCTTGGGAAAGAGCTTGAAATTACAAGAAAAAAAAAATACTTAGAGGTATGAAATATTTTTCCCCATATTTTAAAAGGTTCAAAGTATTTTTTAAGCCTAAAAAAAAATAATCGATTTTTTGAAAAATTTACAGTGGTGTTACCCCTTATGTGTCGAGAAAATAAAAGTGGAAATTTTACAAAAAGAAAACAAAAATTATCAGTTGAAACTAGAATTTTATAAAAAAAACTTTAAGAAAATAATGGCATTAATTTTAAGAAATTCGGACTTAAAAACCTTTCAAAAAAAAAATAATCAAAATGTCTATGACAATGAGAACTTTTAAGAAAAAGATAGAAATAAAAAGTGTTAAGTGGGAATTTAGGGGAAAACAGAAATTCTGAAAAGCAGCCTCTAAATTATATTTTAAAAGAAGCCAAAATTTTGTGTCAAAATCCGAAATTCTGAGGAAAAAGGTCAACATTTTGACACCGACCGAAAGTTTATTTTCAAATTTTCACTCCAAATTCCTAATGCCCAATTTCGGTGTTAACGTTTTTTTTCTCCAATTCTATCTTTAAAATCAGTTTAGGACACTTAGGCAAATGTTGGTTCTAGAAATTTGGAATTAAAACTTTAAATAAAAATGTCTTGGAGTTTAAAAAATAATTGTGCCCCACTGATTCACAATGTCACAATGATAACGTCTATACTGAAAAGGATGGAAGTTTGAAAATTTCAGAAAATTTGACAAAAGATTTCGATATTTCAAAAGCTGAAATTTGAATTAAATTTGGAACAAAAGTCCCAAATTCCCAAAATAGATTTTGAGAAAAAGTCGAACTTCGAGAAAAAAAAATCGAAATTTCGAGGTAATTCTAGTTTCGTGTAGAAAGGTTAACTATTCTTTATAGTGGACTCTTATGAATGATTTTTTTTATTATTAAATATTTTGATTATTAATTTTCATTAATAAAAATTTAAATATTTCCAAACTGTTTCGCAGAAATGTTAAATAAAATTAATAAACATAAAAAGGTGAAATTTCCAAATAAAGTCGAATTTTTCAAAAATATGTTTTCCAGAATTTTTACTCCTTTATTTAAATTTTGACTAGTAAATATTCTTGAAAGTTCCAATGAGAAGTTTTCCCAAACTTTACAGAAATGTTAAATCTTGTGAAAAAATTCAAATTCCGGAAAAAGTCGAACTTCGAGAAAAAACTCAAAATTGCGAGATAGTTCTAATTTCGAGCCAATTTCCAAAAAAGTCGAACTTCAAGAAGTCGAATTTTTCGAAAATATTTTTCTTGAAATTGTTGCTATTTCATTTAAATTTTAACTAGTTAATAATCTTAAAAGCTCCAATGAAAAGCTTTGTCGAAGTTTCTAAAAAAAATTAAATTTCGTGAAATACCAAATTTTGTGAAAAAAGCTATTTCCAAAAAAGTCGAATTTCGAGAAAAAACAAATTTTACAAAAATATTGTATCTAAGTTTTTATTTTTTGTTTGAAAATTGCCTGATTTTTTTGTAGGGTTAGTATTTCAAGTACATTCTTCCAGAAATTAATAAAAAAATGTTTTTCACAAAATGTCACAAATTGATCTGATTTTGAGAAAACAAACGAAATTTGTGAAATCTCAAGGAAAAATTGAAATTTGTAAAAATTGAAAATACCATATTTTGAGACAAGAGGTTGAAATTTCGGAAAAAAAAAGGCGAACAGTTGAAAATTTCGAGAAAAAATTTGAAATTTCGAACATCTTTCTCGAATTTTTCTGTAAGAGAAAATGCCAAAATTTGAGATAAAAGGCGAAATTTTGAAAAAAGTTGAATTTTCAGAAACAAGTTAAAATTTTCAGAATGTTAATTAAAAACAAATTTTCGAAAAAATGTAAAAATTGTCAAGGAATTTTGTGCAGAAAAGACGTTTATAAAATATTGGCATTAATTTTTTCAAAATCTCTTTTAGATACTCTAAATTACGATAAAAAAAGTCGGAATCAACCAAAATGTGCAAGAAAAGGCAAAATTGAACTTTTTCGTAAAAAAGAAGATAAAGACAAAAAGCGTAAACTCTGAATTTAGGCGAAAAATGGAAATTTAAGAAAACAACCTTCAAATTTTTTAAAAAATTATCAAATTAAAAGGAAGATAGGAGAAGACATTTCGAGATAAAACAAAAATTTTAGAAAACAGTAAGAATTGAAATTGAGATAAAATTTTGAACAACCGAAATTTGAAATTTGCAAGAGAAAATAAAGCAGAAAACTGCCAAGCATATACTTTCTATGTATAATTATAATTATAAAGTTTTTTTTTAATTTAGACATTTATACTTTTAATTATCATTTAAGGGCTTAAACTTGAAATTTTGACAAACACATTGAAGATGCCAGATTAAAATTTTAGAAAAAAAAAAGAAAAACGAAAATTTAACAAGTTCTCTGAAGAAAACAATGCTGACATTTTGAGACAACGAAATTTCGAAAAAACTTTACATTTCTGGAAACAGTCTGAATGTCCGAATTAAAAGTAAAAGTAAAAGTAAAAATAGACAAATTAAAACAAAGAAATCGCAATTAAATAACATTCAAATTTGTAAAAACGTCTATTACAAGATTGCTGGAAAAATACAAAATTTTGAATCATTAGTCGAAATTTCAGGTAAAAATAAAATTTCATAAGGAAACCTAAAAGTAAAAAGTATAAAAAAATGGAAATTTATTCTAAATAACTGTTACAGTTTTCTCAAAGTTTCAAGCGAAAATTTTGAAAAAACCTCAAATGTTATAAAACATTTTTTCTTTAAATAGTGAGTTTTAATGGGAATTTTAGGGTAAAGGTGTTGAGTGAATTTGAAGAAATTGGGCGAAATTTTGATTTTCTCGAGGGATTTATAAAACAGTTTCAAATTTAAAATAAGATTCTTAGGAAAAGTGTGAAGTGTTGAAATTAAAGTCGATATTTCAAAACCAATTTTAGATTTCGAGTACGACTTGAAATTTTAGGAAAAAAATACAGAATGACAACTTAAATTTTATAATTTAAGTAAAACACTAAATTTCGGGAATACCGCTATAATATTAAGCAGGGTTCGAACCGGAACTGAACCCAAACCCAAAACAAACAAAAACTGTTGTTTTCGCCGGAACGAAACCGAAAGAAAATATCGGTTTATTTCGGTTCGTCGAATTTATATACTTAAAATATTTTTTATTTTATATTTAACATTGGAATTTTTTTGGAAATTTCAATTTTTATTTCAAATTTGTACACAATTCCATGCAACTTTCATCTCATCTTCAACTCTCATTTCTGATTAGATTAGATTAGAAGCACACAATTTTCACATTTTCAACCCAAATAAAAATTTTAAGTTTTAACTTGAATCTTTTTGAAGATTTTCAACTTTTTCTTAAAATTTGGACTTTTATCTGGAAATTACTCGAAATATTTCTTTTCTTCTTCTAAAATTTCGAGTTTAAATTGAAAAAAATTTCCTCTGTTGTATCTTTGGAATGAAGTAGTAGCATGTTTTTCATTGAAGCTAGAGAAACTCTGTTTTCCTTACAATTTTTTTGCAAATTCGAAAAAATTCTTTCTTTGACTTTCAATTTTCTTTTCTTAGTTTGATACCTCTATTTTTTGAAGTTATTAATCACATTTTCGATTTTTCGTAATTTTTTTTTCTTCAAATTTCACTTTGATTTTAGTATTTCAATTTTTTTTCGAAATCCAAAATTTAAATTCCTGCTGCCGACTTCCTAAATCTTCCAAAAATTCCAAAATATGATTTTTTCTCAAAATTTTAGCTAAAATCTCGCAGTTTCAAATTTAAGCTAAAAATTTTTAAATTTCAAGTCAAAATTTTAGCAAAAAATCATGATATTCCAATTTAAAGCCGGGATCTTGACATTGGGGTCGAAATTTTTACAGTAAACTTGAAATGGTGACATGTTAGAAAATGTATCACTTAAAGTTGCGACAATTTTGCTTACGTTAAAATAGTAATTTTTATTCTGAAAGCTTTGATTTTTTCCTCAAGCCTCAAAACTGGGATTTGTTTAGAATTTAGAAGTCGAAATTGTGTCTTCTCTTAAATATTATGTAATTGCATTCGCTAAACCTCTGGTATAAATTCGAAAATTTGGTCCTTTGCAAGTTCGACCCTTTGCTACTTGAACTTTTGTGTCAAAAATCTATTCTAAAAATATTAAATTTTTTCACAAATTTCACAAAATTTCGTCTTTAAAATCGAAAATTTGTTGTTGATCTTAAAATTTTAATTTTTTTTATAGAAAATTGAACTTTAGAAATAATTTAAATTACACTTTTTGTGGAATTTTTTATTTTATTCTTAAAATTTACCTTTCCATTAAAAATTTCAAAATTTTTGCTCATAATGTTAGCAGAAGATAGATTTCAAAGACAAAAGTGCTAACTTGAATTTAAAAATTTTACGTTAATTTTTATTTTGAATATTTATATTCAGAATCTCGAAAAAGTATTCAAATTTCAAGAAAAAAGACAACATTTTTGAAGAAGTCTAAATTTTGAGCAAAAAGAAACTTAATTTTGGACAAACGATTTATCAAAATTAATCCCAAAATTTCGAGTCCTGAAAATTCCTCTCTTTTAAAATTTGACCTTTTTTCAAGATTTTAGTTTTTTTTAAGATTTCGTTTTTTTTTTGAAGAATTCGACTCTTTCAATCTACCTATTTTCAAAATTCGACTTTCTTAATTTCGAATTTTTTGAAAACTTTCAATTTTTGAAAATTTGGATCTTTTTTAGAAAATTTGGCGTTTTTTTGAAAAATTTAGATTTTCCCCGAAAATTTTGACTTTTTTGGAAAATGCTGACCTTTTTGAAAATTTCGTTTTTCATGACAGTTTTAGCTTCCTTCAAAATTTCGGCTATTTTGAAATTTCCATATATTCAAAATTTCGATATTCTTGAAGTTTTGTTTTTTTTTTGAGAATTTTGACGTTCGTTAAAAATCTCGACTTCGTTGAAAAATTATGAATTTATTTTAAAAATTTAAGACTTATTGGAAAATTTCGATTTTTTTGAAAATATTGGTTTTTTTCAAAACGGCGACTTTAGAAATGTTGAATATTTGAAAATCTCTATATTTTTTGGAAATTTGACTCTTTTTTTGATATTTCGACCTTTTGAACGTTTAGTTTTTTGAAAATGTAGCTTTAAAAAATTCTTTATATAAGAATTTGGACCTTTATTGAAAATCTAAACATTTTTTAAAATCCCCGACTTTTCAAAATTTCTCCATTTTCTAAAAATTATGAACTTTTCATAATTCTGACTTTCATTAACAATTTTAATCGTTTAAGTTTTAAATTTCGAAATGTTGGCTCTAGACCTTTTTAGAATCTAAAAATTGAAACCTTTTTAAAAGTTTCGGCTCTCTTTAAAAATGTCTAGCTTTGACTCTTAAATTTGGAATTTTTTTTGTAAATCTGAACCTATTATAGAAATTAAGAATTTGGACCTTTGTGAAAATTTGGTTTTTTAACTTTCGACTTTTGAAAATTTCAACTTTCATTCAAAATTTCCCTTTTTAAAAATTTGACTTTTTTCAAGTATTTGATTTTTTTGAAGAATTCGACCTTTTTCAAACTATCTATTTTTAAATTCCACTTTTCCTTAATTTCGAATTTTTTGAAAACTTGTACTTTTAGAAAATTTGGAAATTTTTTAGAAAATTTGGCACTTTTTTGAGAAATTTCGATTTTTACGACAATTTCAACATCTTTCAAAATTTCAGCCTTTTTGAAAATTCCATGTATTCAAAATTGTGATTTTCTTGAAATTCTGATTTTTTGAAAGCTTAACCTTTCGTAAAGAATCTCGATTTATTGAAAAATTACGAATTCATTTTAAACTTTTTGACTTTCAAATTTTCGATTTTTTTGAAAATATGGACTTTTTTTCAAAACGGAGACTTTCAAAATATGAATGAATATTTGAAAATTTTTATATTTTTTTCAAAATTTCACTCCTTGATATTTTAACTTCGTAAACATTTTGTCTTTTCAAAAACTAGTTTTAAAATATTCTTTATTGGAAAATTTGGATCATTGTTGAAAATCATAACTTTTTTCTTAAATCTCTGACTTTCAAAATTTCTCTATTTTCTAAAAATTAGGACCTTAGAACCTTTTGATAATTTCAAAAAAAGATCGGCTCTTTTTCGGAAATTTTGAATTTTTTGGAAAAATCCTTGTTTTTTAAAAAAAAACTTCATTTTTATGACAATTTCAGCTTCCTTCAAAATTTTGGCTATTTTGAAAGTTTCATCTATTCAAAGTTCTGATTTTTTGAAAGCTTCGACTTTCGCTAAAAATCTCGACTTTATTGAAAGATTACGAATTAATTTTAAAATATTTTACTTCAACCTCGAAGCTTCGATTTTTTTTTGAAAATATGGAGATTTTTTAAAAAACGGCGCCTTTCGAAAAGTAGAATATTTGAAAAGTTCTATATTTTTTCAAACTTCGACTCTCTCTTTATATTTCGATTTGTTAAAAAGTTTGTCTTTTAAAAATATAGGTTTAAAAATTTTCTATTTAAACATTTAAACCTTTGTTGGACCTTTTTTTAAATATCCGAGTTTTTTTTTAAATCTCTTGAAAATTTTGATTTTCATGACAATTTCAACTTCCTTCAAAAGCTGGGCTTTTTTGAAAATCGTTTTCAAATTATCGACCTTTGTTAAAAACATCTATTTTTTTTGTGGAGCGGACTGGTCCTTGGTTATCTTCAAAAATTGAAATACAAATCTTGTCTGCGAAACCAAAAAAGATTAAAAAACTATTCCAAATTTAAGTTAAATTTATATTTGTCAATTTCTTATAGTTCGTCTCAACTCATAATTTCGAGAAAAATGTCCATAATTAAAGAATTAAAGTCAACATGTGGATAAAAAGGGTTAAGAGGTTGCTAGAGAAAGAGAGAGAGAAAGACTAAATTTTGTTTAAAGTCGAAATTTTAGAAAAATTAATAATGAAAAGTACCTACAAGTTTAAATTTAAAACTTCAAAAGAAAAAAGTTAAAATATCGAAAAAAGCTAAATACATTAAACAAAACTTTCCAAAGATTTTACTTTTTCTATAAATTTTGAAGTTTTCAGCAACATTTCCAGGAACAAAATCGAATATTCGGGTTTAAAGTCAACACTGAATTAGGGTAGAAAATTTGAAAACTCCTTTTTGAAATAAATTTGAAGTTTTTTTTTTTGAAATTGTGGCTGGTCTTTTTTATTTTCGTTTATGTTTTTTAATTTGATCTTTTTAATCGACAGTTCTAGAAAACACAGTCGAAATAGTAAAAATCGATTTTATTAGAAAAAGCGAATCTAAGTCAAAACTTCGATAGAGAACCAAAATTATGAAAGAAAGCAGTCTCTCAAATTTTCGATTTTAATCGCCAAAATTCGTATATTCTAGAAGTTTTCAACTCTATAATTTAGGATTTTTATGAAAATTCCTGTTTAAATTTGAAATATCTAAACCCGCAATTCCAATTTAGCTTTTTATAAACTTTTTTTCTTGAAATTTGAACTCAAATTGAACTAAAAACTCAGAGTTTCACCATGAAAATTTTAAACTTGAAAAATATAAAATATTTTCCTTCAATTTTAGGCAAGGTTGTAATGTTAAACTAAAAAAGACACCACATTTTCTAAATTATGCCCAAAAATCAATTTTTAAAGACTTTTAAAAAACAAAAAATGAGTCACCTGGAACTGAACCGAAAACCGGAAAAAACCGTTATTTTTGTCGGAACGAAAACCGAAACTGAACCAATCTAATTTTTTTGCCGGAACGAAACATAGCGGTTCGAAGCCCTGATATTAAGCAACGAAATTTTGAATATAAAGTCAAAATTTGGGTTTTAAAACACTGAATTAGGAAAAATAAGAAAGTCACTTATCAACTGGAAATTTTGTAAAAAAAAGAATTAAATTTCAAGTAGGAAAAACTTAAAATTAATTAAATAAAAATTTCAGTTTTGACCTTCAAACTTTAAGAAGAGTTGGTATTTCTAGAAAAACTCGAAAATCGAAATTAATAAATTTTTCGAAATTTGAAGTTTAAATGATGGGAAATACGATATAAATTTCAATTCTTAAGTCAAGTGTGAAATTTCGAAGTTAAAGTCGATATTTCGATTTTATAGAAGTGCCAATTTGGGAAAAAAATCAAACTTAAAATTATTGAAAGAAAGAAATTTCGTAAACATTTGGGAAACGTTTGAAATAAAAATGTTTTAGAATTTTGATTTTGAAATCGAAATTTTAGAAGTTGCAATTTATAAGAAACATTTTCAGTATCGAAAGCAACTCAAAATTTTGAAAAAAAATCTGATTTTAACTTGTCCTGAGGAACAAGATGAAGTTTTGAATTTACACTCGAAATGTCCTAAAAAATAGTCAAGTCGAAATTCCAGATTAGGTTAAATTCTTTGGGAAAAGTGTATTTTGAGTGTAAGTTGGAATGGGAAAGAAAGTAAAAATTGCACACTCGCAATTTTGAAGAAAAAAATCATCTAGAAAAACACCTTGCATTGTGTTCATGTTTTAATAGATTTGTCCTTACTTTATTTTCTCCCTTTCAGGTGGGAAAATTATTTTAACTAAAATTTCTTTCTGCTTTTGCGCAAAATTGTTTTGATTTATTTACCAATTGAATTTAATTTCTTTTAAGTTATCTCGACTTAGTCGTCCTTAAACATTTTTTAATTAGTTTACAGCTTTCAATAGTTTCCTCACACTAATGTGATCCCCAGGTGTCTAGAAAACAAAAGAAAATTATAATCTTAAACGTTTTATTTTGCTAAACATTCCATTATTTAATTAATACATAGATAGTTTAACAAATGTGTCAAAAATACAGTAAAAAAAGATACAAAAATAATTTTAACTATGAGAAGAAAAATGGCTATTCTAAACTAATTAATAGTCCAGCGGAAGTGTGCTTTTTGATATTGAACAAGACTAAATTTTCCATTATGTCAAAACATCACAGCATCTTTGTTCCAAGTAAAATAGTTAATAATACATCGAATCGATCACTAGTTGATCTCGGGCTCAATTAAATCGTGCAAACTCTCTTCTTTCTTCCTCTCTGGAAACACCGGAACCAAATGCTCCGCGTAATCGTAGGTAATAATTTTAGGGGCTATAAACCCCCCAAAACCATCCTTCCCCTTAAAATAAATCCCGGCGCCACTCAACGGCACCGGTTGGACGCTGTCCACGGGTTGAGTATCCAAAAATGGTACGGTTGTTTGAGCCGCATCTCTTTCGAAGTCCGTATGGGTGAACTCGACGTATTGATCAGACCTTGACTTCATCTCCGAAGGGCTGGGGGTCCTGGTTGGGATATCCGGCGTTACCATGCGCACTTTGGTACTGAAAGTTAAGTTAGTTTGGGTTTCGCTTAGTTTTGGGGACTTACCGGGGGTTGACGGGCGAGACGTCAGGTGTTGGAGTTGTCTTTCCACACGCTCTTGGATTTGGCGTTGATTAGCTTGCCAGTGGTGAAATTGAATGGGGTGACGTAGATTTCGAAGTTGAGGTGGGAGCCGATTTCTTTGAAACGGACGCCTGTAAAAAATATAAATTGTAACGTACTTTGACAGACTCACCGAGTGCGTTCTAATTTGGCTATGTGACTTTTACTACATCTTTAAACAAGTTTTTTATCTTCTACTCTCTTCATTTCCCCCTCAAAATCCTCCAAATGGTCTAAATTTTCGTTGACTTTTTCAGCTCGCGGTTCTTCCTCCAGATGTTCCAATTTTATTTGGTTTTTTCATCTCGTGGTTCTTCCTCCAGAAGTTCTCTAGATATTAATTGATGTATTTATCTTCTACTCTTCTCTTTAAATCTCCAGATTCTAGAGATTTTAATATTGTTTGTCTCTGAAATTTCTATAATTCAGTAGCTTTTTCTCTAAATTTTCTGGATTTTCAATTCATTGGCTTGTTTGCTTTCTTCGAAGCCTGTCTCTATCTTGATTCTTCCTCCAATTCGCCAGTTCCATAATTTTTAATTGAGTTTCTCCTATCTCATCTTTTTCACTAAATTTTCAGCTTCTGTAGGTTTAGCTTGCTTCTTTTACATCTCGGTTCTTCCTTATTTCTGTCTATCGTTATTCTTCCTCCAGATATTTAGGTGTCCTAAATTTTGATTGATTTTTTCATATCAGGTCTTCTTGACAAAATCTCTAGGAGTCCATTTTAATTTTAATTGTCTGTTCGAAATTTTAGTTTGCTTCTTTTAAATCTCGATTCTTCCTTATTTCTGACTGTATCGATGTTCTTCCAGATATCTAGGTGTCCTAAATTTGATTTTTTCATATCTGGTCTCCTTAACAAAATATCTAAGAGTCCATATTTTGATTTTAACTCTGTTCCAAATTCTTGAGATTATTTTGACATTTTTTCTTGGTCTTTTTAGCTCATGATTCTTCATTCTTCCTCTACATCTCTTAGTTGCCTAGATTTTGTTTGGCATTTTCATCTCGACTCTTCCCCACCCTCTTTAATATTCTATTTACTTCCTTAAAATCCCATCAGTCTGGATTCTGGATTTGAGGTAGGTTGCCTAGAAATTAGACCAACACTTAGTCCACCCTTTCCGGACCCATTGTGCTAGCCCCATGGTTGAGACATCCTTGGTCATTCACCCAATCTTGTTGAGAAACTGTTCGCATCTTGATTTTTCCTCCAATTGTCTAGTTGGTAAATTTTGATTGGTTCCTCTATACCTTGCCTCTTCCACTAAGTTCAGCTTCTTTGAGCTTCAGTTTACTTCTTTTAAATTTCCTTTCTTCCTCTATCTTATCTCTATCGTGATCCTTCCTCCAGATAACTAGATCCCCTCATTTTTAATGATTTTTCCATACTTTGTCTCCTCAGCCAAATCTCTAAGAAGAGCCCATCTTTTAATTGATCTTTCTAACTTTATCTTTCTTAAACATTCTCCAGGTTTATGTTTTTTTAGCATTTTTTCTTTTAAATATTTCCTAATTGGTTTTTCACCTCATGATTCTTCCTCCAAAGTCAATTCTTTACCTCATGATTCTCTGCTTCAATTGTTAAATCTTTACCTCATGATTCTTCCTCCAAAGTCAAATCTCCACCAAGAAGAGTCCATGTTTCAATTGATCTTTCTAACTCTAGCTTTTTTCCAAATTGTCACGGTTATTTTTGTCATTTTTTTCTTCCAAGTATATAAATATAGGTATAAGTGGCCTTTACACCTCATGATTCTTCCTCCAATGCTCTTGGTTCAATAGATTTTGATTGGCTTTTTCATCTTTGGTATCTTCCAGCAAATCTTCCTCTCTAGAATTCGCTTTATTTCCTTCAAATCCTGTCAGATCTCTAGGTTCCCTAAATGTATTTACTTCTATCTTGATGCTTCCTATAAATCTATCGTTTACTAAGTTTTGATTGCTTTTTTCCATATCTTGTCTTTTCCTCCGATCTTCAGCTTCTCTGGGTTTTCAGTTCTTTTAAATATCATCTCTTCCTCTATTTTGATTCTTTCTCGAGATCTTTAGGTTCTTCAATGCTTTGTTGATTTAACTATAAATCTAGTTTCTTCCGCCAATCTTCAGCCCGTCTGGATTTTATTTTTTTTTAAATTCATCCTGTCTCTACCTTGATACTTTTTCCTGTTGTTTAGTTGTTAAATATTGTCTCTTCCTCTAGCCTATTTCTATCTTGATTCTTGGTTCATATCTTTAATCTTCAGCTTCTCTAAATTTAAGTTTACTTTTTTAAACTCATCCTGTCTCTATTTTGATACTTTCACCAGATCTCCAAGTTGTTTACATTTTGGTTGCTTTTTTCATATCTTGGGTTTCAGTTACTTCTTTTAAATGTCGTCTCTTCATCTATTCCGTCTATCTTGATTCTTGGTTCAGATCTTTAGGTTCTCCAGAGGTTTATTGGTCTTTCCATATCTTGTTTATTCCACCAATCTCCAGCTTTTCTGGATTTTAGTTTGCTTTTCTTAAATTTATCTAATTCTATCTTGATGCTTCCTCCAGATCTATCGTTTATTAAATTTTGATTCTTTTTTCCATATCTATCTCTTTCATCAAACTTCTCTGGGTTTTAGATTACTTCTTTTAAATATTCTCTCTTTCTCTATTCTATCTTGATTCTTGCTTCAGATCTTTAGGTTACCCAGAGGTTTATTGATCTTTCCATATCTTGTTTCTTCCACCAATCTTCAGTTTCTCTGGATTTTAGTTTGCTTTTCTTAAATTTATCTACTTGTATCTTGATGTTTTCTCCAAATCTGTCGTTTACTAAATTTTGATTGCTTTTTTCATATGTTGTCTCTTTCACCAAACTTTTAACTTCTCTGGGTTTTAGTTTACTTTTTTTCAAATATCATTTCTTCCTTCGAATTATTATTTTCTCTAGATTTGGATCCATTTTTGTTTATTTCTTGGTATGTGGTTGTGTTAAATCGATTTTTCATCTAATAGCTCTTTTACTTCATATCTACTGATTGTACTCACACATCCTTTTAAATCTTCGGAATGTACAGCTTAACGTACTATTTTATCAAATCGAAAGTTTAAATAGATTTTCATCCAGTATCTTCTCCATGTCCAGAAGTTGTCCATGGTTTAAATCTGCTTTTTATTGTTTCTATTTAATAACTATAGATTCTCTTCCTCTAAATTTTCAGTCAGGATTTTAGTGGGATTTTTTAGCGCCTGTCTTCCTCTAGAAGATTTTTTCTGGTAACAAATCCTCCGAAGGTTCTAAATTTTGGTTGGCCTTCTCATCTCTTGCCTCTGCATACAATTGACTTTCATTCCTTTTAAATTCTCGAGAGTTTCTTCTCTTTTGTTTCTTTCTGAAAGATCTATCGATGTTTAATTGGGTTTTTCAAATTCGATTTTTCCCCATGAATGTCTTGATGACACTTTTTAATTGGTTTTTCATTTTCTGCCTCTACTTTTAAATTTTTAAAATTGTTAAATGGTAATCTTTATCATTTTGGTGGAACAGACTACTCCTTGGTGATCTTCAAATCTCTAAATCTGAAGATGATATCTTGGCTATCGAAAGGTATTAGAGTAACCTTTGTTGTGTTTTTTCATCTTTCTTGGTTTCAGGGGACAAGATTTGTATTTCAATCTTCATCATGTTACTAATCAACTAGATACAGTTTAGAACTAAATAGCTTAAATTATTATTATTCAAAAATCGTTCCTCTAAATGCTTGTTACCTTACCTGTAATAACGTGGTCTTTGTCTATCACCAAATCGTCCAAATCGATCGCCCTCTTCTCCCACGTAAGGATGTGGTAATCCTGCCCGCTGTAAATTTTATAGTCTTCGATCCTGTAATTCTCCGGGGGCACCCAATGAACTGAACTGACGTTGATGGAACCGTAGGGCATCAGCTCGCCTTCTTGGATTTGCAGATGGATTATTCTATTCTTTTTCACAAATCGTAGTCCAGTGATCACTCTAGAAATACAAATGAGAAATGGGAAGGGAACTCTTTAAATTAATTGTTATTTTTGGTCGTGAAACTGTCAAATTTGTTACCACTTGGATTTTTCTGTTCAACTAATAACTGCTTATAAAGTATTCAGACATCTTATTCTAGATAAAATGCTGCCTTCATAAGATATAAAATGTCACATGGTTACTTCTGTACGGTTCTATTAAACCATTTTGATATGAATAAGCTGCCTAATTATTTTCTTTTAGTTCCGGTGTATCATATCCATAAGAGATCAGTGTGTTTGCTTTATTTCATTTCTCTTCATTTGCATATTAACTTGATTGTTTCAAGGTAACGCTTCTTACTTCGAATTACTGGAATTGTTTCCATACGATTCGTTAGGTTCGAGTTTCGTCTATTCGTCGGCTATTAAATCGTATACATTACTTTATACGTAATCATATAGATTTATCAGGAACTCGGTCTTGTCATTACCGTTTTTTGATCGACTTTCCGCTCCTAAGTCCAAGTGAACGTACGCGCGTAACTTCAGGCGATTACTAATGAGATTATCGATGTACGAGGTTCATGCAATTAAATTGAACTCTGCTGTCGTTCCCTAATGTTAGCTTTTTTGCTTCAATGACATATAGCAATAGTACCACTGAATAGTTTCATCATTGATCAATCAATTTGGTTTCAATTGTGGTCTCTGCAATTTTTTTTAAGATAGCGAAGGAGTCCAAAGTAAAATTCGTTTCGCCTTAGTGAAGAAATAAAAAAAGCAAACGGAGGATAAAAGCTACGAAATACTCAAAACCTTTAGTACCACGTCATTGTTTTATTGATACACTCATTAGAGTCTGCCAGTCTTACAGATAATGTGGAAGCTTTAGACTATATTATAACCTGGCTACTACGCGCGACTGCCCCCGTGGAACTGAAATGAATAATTACTTTAAGTAGTGTCATTGACAACAACCTCAAATGATGTTATATGACAAAGTGTTTACCTATGCTTTTTGAACGGATTAGTTTGGAAGATCTGGAAACTTTGGTGTAATAAAAACGATTAACCTGCTTTCTACCTGGGGTTTCGAGGAGCTTCCACACCAGTTTCGTAGAAATCGGTTCAATAATTGAGCCGTGAAAAGCCAACAAATAAACAAACACACTTTCGCATTCATATGTGTTAGTTAGGGTTCTGGAAAGTTTTAACAAGACTTTGATCGAAAAAATCCTAATACTAGAATCAGTGTCGTGGCTAGAAAAAAAATCCCAATGTTCAATCAATGTGTGGCCCTTGGAAAATAAAAATTTGATACTTCCGCAAAAACATAGTATTTTATACGAAATAAGTTAATACCAAATGCACCATGTCTAGAATACTACCAATATGAAGAAAAATGTGCTTCTAAATTATCCAATAAAAAATAATTTTGCCTCCAAAATTTAGAACTCTTACAAAAAAGTTCTATAGTTTGATGGCAAATTATTCCTTGTTCAAGAAGGCGGTTCATCGCCATCTATTCTTGTTTTCCCGATCCTACTCGCAATGCTTTGAAGGCATAATGGGGTTGCCATTTGCGAGTAGTTTGAACTTTAAAAAAAAACATAACTCAGTGGCAAATGAACCAAATCAATTCGCATTTTCTTTAAAGGACGAATTTCGTGAATGCATTCCATTTCTTAATAAACCTGGTTATATGGGAACTTGTACTCACCTGTTGTTGGCTATATTGGCGATGGCAGCCCTCATATTGAAATATCTGTCCGAGAACGGTCCCTGCTCGTCGCACAAGCACATGCAGTAGGAGCAATGCCAGAAGAGCCATCGCCACCAGCTGTCGACTTGGGTCGTTCCCCTCATGCACCCCATTTTTCTACCGTAGACTAGACCGTTTTCGTACTCGATGTATTCGTATCTGCGTCCGCTGTGGGGACTCTGAAACACATTATGGTGTACTTGTCAATTGGGATCGCATCCCCATCAATGAGGTCTGGTGGTTTTGACATGAAAATACTTTTAAAGTTACTGCAATAAGATTATTGTAAAATTTGGAGAATCGTAGTAAATATGGCAAATATGAGAACGGTGTTTTGATTTTTTATTGCAAAACTACCAAATTCGTTTTAATTGGAGATTTCTTCTATATTTCTTCAAATATTGACTCTCTAGATTTCTAAAGTTTTACTGAATTCTGCACTTTTTTTGTTCTACTTTTCTCTTCGTTTGTTTTCTGTTTTATGTTCCTTCTCTCCATTTTATCTTCTTTCTCTCTTTCATTTTCTCTTCCTTTTGTTTTCTCTATATGCCTTTTCTATCTTGTTTCTCATCCCCCTTCCTCTCTTTCTAAATCTCTTTCACTCCTCCCCTTTCTCTTTCTCTTGCTCCTCTCTCTCCTCCCACTCCTCCCCCCTCTCTTTCTCCTCTCTCTCCTCCCACTCCTCTCTCTCTGTTTTCTTTCTTGTCCCTCTCTTCTCTTCCTGTTTTCTTTTTTCTTTCTCTCTTCTCTTTTTACTTTCTTCTCTCCCCTCTTCTCTTCCTATTTTCTTTCTTCTCTTTTCCTTCTCTTTCTTCTTTTCTCTCCCCCCTCCCTCTCCCTCTTATTTTTCTTCCCCCTCTCCCTTCTTTAACTTATGCTGCCTCTATATTGATGCTTCCTCCAGATCTATCGTTTTCTGAATTTGGATTGCTTTTTCATATCTTGTTTCTTTCGCCAAACTTCAGCTTCTCTGGGTTTCAGTATACTTTCTTCAAATCTCATTTGTTTCTTCAAATTTTATATTTTATATCGATTTCGATTTTTGTCATTTTCTATTCAGATCCAACTTTCATCCGCTGTTTATTTCTCATTGAATTGATTTTTTTTCTCTGTCTCGCTCTCCTTCTCTTCATTGGTCTCCATTTTTTCCGCCTAATCTCCTGTTCCTTTTCTCTTACTATTTGTTCCTCTTGGTATTGCAAGTATTTATGCATTTTCCCAATTACTTCTCCATTCAACTATTCTAACAATCTCATCTATCCATTGTATATTTATTTTTATATTTCTCTCCCACTCATTTGAAAAATCTTATTTTTTAACTCCTTCCACTTCACCTCTTTGTCCTGCAAGACATTTCAGCATGACTGTAGATTAATAAGCAGCATGGATTTTTTAATTGATTTTTTCACCATGTAACTTCCATTGGAAACTTCGCATTTTAGTTGACTTTCATCTCTCCCCCGCATTGTTGCAACTTTGCTTAAGTTTTTTGTTGTCTCTTTCTTTAAATTTTCCTGATTTTTTATTGATGTTTCTATCCATGATATGCTTGGTCTAAATCTCTTTATTTTCAATTCTCTTCTTTTGCTTAAAATTCTCAAAGTTTTATGTAGGTTATTCATCTCTGGTCTCTTTCTTCAAATTCTGTTTTTGATTGACCTTTCTCGTTCTTGTTCATTTGAATCTGCTTTTGCGCCTCATGTTTCCTTGTTGAATTAATTTTCCCATTGCTGACTTCTTCTTCCAAATCTCAGGATTTTCTAAACTTGAATTAGCTTCTTCACTCATCTTTTCCTTCAAAAATCCTCGTCAGCTTTTTGAACATTTGCCTTCTTCTTCAAGTAAGTTTACCAGATTCTCATATTTTACAGGTAGAGTCTATATGTCTACAGTTTAAACCTTTTAAAGTATTTAGATTTTAATTGGCTCTTCTTTCTTCTATCATTTTCGTAAGATAGCTAGATTCTTTAGATTTTTGTTCACTTTTTCGTCACCCGTTTTTTCTTACAGGTGTAGACTTTTAAAATCCTTGGACTTTTAATTGACTTCATCATATCTGAATTATTTGAATTTTTATTCAGTTTTTCCTTTTCCACCAAAACATTTGATTCTATAGATTTTTTTATCTTCTGTCTTCCACCAAATATTCCAGATTTATATGATTCTTTTTCATCTCTTATATTGCTTTTATTGCTACCTCTTCCAAATCTCCAAATTACGTTCTGTCTCAGCCTTGAAATCTCTAAATTCTATCATTTAATTAATTATTAATCTCCTATGTCTTCCATCAAGTCCTCCAGATTTATCTGACATTTTTCCTTCAAGTCTCCAAAAATTAAAATTAATTAAATTAATTTTGTTTGGTTTTTCAGTTTCCGAATTCTTCTTCCAGATCTCTAAGTTTTATAATTTTTAATTGGCGTGTTCGGTCTGCCGTTTCTCCTCCCAAAATTTTTGAAACACTTCAGATCCTCCAGATTTTGATCAACTTTTTTTCTATATTTGTCTTGATTGCTGCTTCTTTAAATTTATTTAGGGAATATAGATTTTTATCGACTTCCTCCTGTTTCATTCCTCCAAAGCACCAAACTTCTTCCTTCGAATCCTGGAGTCTATATTTTTTGAGTGACTTTCGTAAAATTCTATTTATTATATTGCCCATACTCGCTCTAAGTGTTGGTACCGAATTCCGAGTCAGGAATTTAGATTGGGGCACCCGACTGAACAAATTTCATAGGAAACGTAAAATCCGATCATAGAAAAGGTAAAATCCAATCATAGAAAACGTAAAATCTAATCAGTCGACTGAAGTCCAAATTCCTGATTCGGAAAACTCATCATCATTCCGTGCCTATATGACCGGTTTTATTTTTCCTTTAAAACCTTCAAATATTCAAAATATTGATTTATCTGCTTTAAGGTCATCCACGTTCTCTAGATTTTATTTGGCTTTCTCTATTTAAAATGTCTGCCCCCAAACCCTCTAAATCTCAATTGCCTTTTCTATCCCTTATCTCTTCTTGTACAATTCTGTAGACTTTTATCGGTCCTTTGTCCATTTACTTCTTTCTTCAGATCTCTGGATTTTAATCAACTTTTATATGGCCTATCTCTTTTAAAACCCTAGGATCCAGGAAAAATTTTGAAATACCTAGAGTCTGGGTTTTTAAAATTTTTAATTGCCCTTTTCAACCTCTTTTCTTTTTAAACTAGGTTGCCTCTAATTTCAGTCGATTTTTATTACCTGCTGATCTATCATCCAAATTGTTTGAACCTTTAAGTTACGGAAGCTAAAGATTGCAAAAATTTAGAGGGAAAGGCCAACAGATGAAAAACATTGATAAGAGAAAGTCTTGCCTCTTCAGTTAACGTCGCAAAGAATAAAAAAACGAAACTTCTGATATGTAGTGCAAAACCACCAAACTAACATTTGTCCTGAAACCAAGCGAGTTACTTACTGCAGGACATATCAACATATCCGAATCGACGTATCTACAGTTAATGATTTTCCCATTGCATCTCCTCTGTTGTCGACAGAAGAGGTTCTTAAAGCACCCGTGACTTTTTGTATATTGATATTCCCCGCAGTTCTCCCTACAGGTACCTTCTGGGTTCAAATCGACCTCATTCTGCACATACCCTTGCATTAGCTGCGTTATCTCCTCGTAAGTCTCCGCTGAAATAAACAAAGTTCAAGGTCACGTTACCGATTTATGTCTGAGGAGCTCACATTTGATGTAACGTTTCGGATCGCACTTCCAGTATTCTCTAGAAGCTTTCCCCATTACCAGCTTTACTGCATCTACTGCGTTGTTTGATCGTTGCTCGAATCTTGTTCGCATCAGTTCAGCTTCTTTGGTAAAATTGCCTATTTGGAGTTTCGTAATTAGTTGCGTGTTTAAACTGAGAGTTCTTTAATGCTTACCTTTTCCCAACCCCAACTGTATTTAACAATAAATATAACAACAAATATGATAATTTCACAATTTTTGTTTAAATATCCAATTTAATTATAGTAATCGTAGTTTCTAGACCGGTTTCGCTTTAAAGCATCGTCGGTGGATGTCATCTACTGGTGTAATCCGCCAACGATGATATAAAGCGAAACCGGTCTGGGAAACTTGTTTTATTTATCGTTAAATAAAGCTTAAGTTCCGAATATAGAATAATTGGAAGTAAAGGTTACACTTACCTTTTCCGTAAAGTTTCAGAAGCATATACGAAAATTGGATCATTGTGTAGCCTTTGAGTTCCGTCAGGGCTATGGTGTTATAGAGGTTATATATGACCTGTTGTGGAGACTGTTGACTACTACAGAACATATCGCTTACTTCCTAAAATGTTTGGTGGAATTAAACCGAACTTGTTCGCCAAATTTGGCAAAATTAATAAGCTATATATTTCTAAACATTCATTCGTGTTACTTTTATTTGTTTTTGAATCATGTATATTTGTTAGATTTTTTATCGTTACCAATTTTTGTGATATTTTCTCCTATTTTTATTGGTGTTGTTTCTGTTATTCATATCAGGGGTTTTGTTGCGCTAAATTCGTTTCGAACTTATTAGATCTCGTTAGTTTGATATACCATACTTGAATGCTTTCTTTTTTGTTAGCGTTCCGGCAAGATACATTTAAAAAATAGTAAAAGAATGTGATCCCAAGTGTAGCGCCACCTATCGGTCTGTGAAACTGCATTGGATTGGAGGTGGGCTGCCTAGAGTTTAGGGCAGCACTTGGACCACCCTTTCTGGGCCCATTGTGCTATCAAAAAAGCATTTTGTAAATAGAATGCGACCTAGCAATAATGCAACCTTCTAAACGTGTAGTAGCTGAAACTACATAGGTTGTGCAGCTACCTATGATCTGCTACTACACATTTAGATGATGCCTTAGATGATTTAGATTCTTGATCGTATTCCATATTTGCGATTAAAGAAAGTATAAAGTAGGTTGGTTGTGAGATTGTAGCGTGATCAAATGGGATTCAATCGCAACAAAGTAGAACTGAGATCAAATATGATTTGGTGTTAAATAGGATTGAATTGTAATAAAATAGAGTTCAGTAGTAAGCAGAAACTACTTAAATAAAACCACGTAAAATAAAGATTGAACTGCAGTGTGATCAAATGGGATTCAGTCGTAACGAAATGGGCTTTAATCTCAATCAAATGCGATTAAACCATGCTCCAATGGTATTAAAATGGAGATTGGAATTGCACCAAATGTAATACAATTGTAACTAAATGGAATTCAAGTGGAGACTGGAAATGCATTGTAATCAAGTGAAACTGAATTCAAATCAAATGGGACTCGATCATAACCAAATGGAATTAACCTGGAAATTGAACATCAGTGTGCTCAAATCAATAGTAACCAAATGGGTTCCAATCGCGATTAGACGAGATTAAACCGTGGTTAAACAAAAAGATCGAGTCTATGAGTGCAAAAAGATTAAATGGAATCCAACTATAACTAAATGGAAACCTTTGTTACATAAGATTCAAATGAGGACTAAAATTGCAATGTGATCAAATGAGACGCAATCCTGGTTAGATTGAATCGTAACCAAATCGTATCAAATTGCATTCAATTTTAACTAGATGGAATGGAATCACTGGCGAATTAGATTAAATCGGCAACTGAGATTGTGCCACGATCAAATGCAATTCAACCTATGACCAAATAGGATTTAATCGTAACCAAATGAGATTAAAATGGCGACCAAATCAAACCAATATGACCCCAAAGAGGTGAAAAACTCCAAATCTAAAATACCTTTAAAGCATCACTGAGCAAATGTCGACTCTCAATCATCTCCTGTATTCGAGCCGTCGAGCTGTTAACGTTATTTTTGGGATCGTTCAAAATCGTATCGGCGAGGTCCAGCCAAGCTTGTTGGGGCGACGGCACCCTCCCAGGCTCGGTTTGTTGCTTTTGAAACCTCCTAAAGCTCTCGTACAAGGCGTATATCCCCCGTAAATCAGAGTACGTTTTGGCCCATGACCAGACGCTGTCTAAAAGCGGCATCGATACATCCAAGGGCATTTTCTTGAAAGAAACGGTTGCGTCATTGGATTTTGAATTCATTTGAGCCGAGACATACCTCTTGTAGGATATCCCCAAACTGCTCGAATTGCTTAATTAGCGCCACTTCGGGGTAAGCCTTCGTTGTGGTCCTTTCTTAGGGCTAAATATGGCGAGTAGTTCCAGAGCTTGTTTTCTAGTCTTAAAAATTCGTATCGCAGCTTATCTACTTGACTAGGTTCGGGGCGTCTCAGGGCTTGTAAGCCGAGAACGCTCGTTGTTATGAAAAGTAGTGTAGCCCACATGATGTATTATATCAACCCGGAAAATTAGCCCATTTGATGATCTGTAGAGTATCGTGAATTGTTACTTAAATTTTCACTTTTGCACTCCAAATTTTCTGCTGTTGTGAAAGTTGCAATGATTCTTTAATTAACTTACTTACAGTGATAAAATTTTTGATAATTCAATACAGATAAATGTTAAGAAACCTAGTACCATATTACTTCTTTGTTTAACATTATCGCCATTTTGCTTATTTAAATATCGAGAAAAAAAACCTAGTTCAAAATTTTGAAGTTGGAAAATGCCGTGTCTGACGACTTAGCTGTGTTAGAAATCTACAGTCAGGAATAGTAAATCTTTTCTCAAGAAACAATGTTTCAATGTCAAGAGATAACGACACTACTCCGTTCAAGAATTAAAAACCAAATTAGGCCATTCACTGCTATCGTAAATTAAACCATGATTTATCTCTTCCGAGACCTCATTGAAGCAATTTAGTAAACATAACCTTGGTACCAGTTTCAGACAATGAGACTATTAACCGCGTAATTAAAATACCTGATAACCGTTCTGAATATTTGAGGAAAAAAAGTCGTGAAAGTCCAAAGCTTTCAAATTATATGTCTAATGCGTTATGACGCAGTAAAATCGCTCCATTGTCGGTCTCGTGTGCGTTATTTGATGTGCAACGCTTCCGTTTTCTTTCTTTTATAATAGGTTCCCAGAAAAGTTGCACTTGCACAAAGGAAACACTTTGTTTAAGCAAACTTGATATTATGCGGGCATTGCCAACGTGGAAACCCGAGAGTCGATCAATTAATATTGCAATTGTTCTGGTCCTTTTCTTTATTTTATTTATTATTATTATTTTAAAGAAAAATTGTCCAACGCTATCGACTGAAGTTTCTAAGAATTTTTTTTAAGTTTCCAGTATCTCTGAAGATGACAGTTTGGCTGTCGAAACGCATTAGAGCAACGTTTGTGTGTTTTTTAATCTTTCTTGGTTTCAGGGGACAAGTTCTGTATTTCAATATTTAAAAAATAATCTCAAAATTTTAAGAAAAAGACGAATTTCAAGTAAATTTTAAATTTTTAAAATTATTTTATTCCATTTTACTTTGGTACTTTAATTTTGACGTATTTTCGATTTTCTGGAAAAGATCAAATTTTCAGGCAAATTTCTTTTCAAACTCTTCGAAACATTTTTCTCGCAATTATTACTTTTTTATTTACATTTTGGCATAATCTCGAAATTTCCAACAAATATTTTTATCGAAATTTCGGAAAAATATTCCTCTCGAAATTTACTTTTCTTTTAATAAAATTTCGATCTAATTTCGCGAATAAGGCGAATTTTCAAGAAAAATACAAATTTTAAGAAAAGTTGAAATTTACAAAATAATTTCTCTCCTACATTTTTAATTTCATCCTTATCTGGAAAAAAGTTTAAAAGGAACATTTCTCTCAAAATTTTTTTAAGCATGTTTCTCGCAATTTTTAATTTTTACTTACGTTTTGACATAATCTTAAATTTTTGTAAAAAAAATTGAAATTTCCAAGAAGTCTTTCCCACAAATTTCCAAGAAGTTTTTCCCCGGAATTTCCAAATAGTAAACTTCTCAAAATTTGGTGTATTAAAATTTTGACCTAATTCTGAGAGGACAAAATTTCAAGAAAAATACGAATTACACAAAATTCAAAAATACGAATTTCGAAGAAAAAATTGGAGTTTGCATAATTAAAAAAATGTTGAATTCTGAGACAAGAGTAAAAAGAGGCAAATTTTGAGAAAAAAATATAACGAAAAAAGTCGAAATTGCTCAGAAAAACTCAAATTTTTTGAAAAAATAGTTGAATTTTGGGAATAATCAAAATTTAAAAAGTCAAGTTTTGAGAAAAGTTAAAATTTCGAGAAATGATGAAAAAAAACTCGAAATTTCCAGGAAATATTAATTTTAAGAGAGAATTTTGAGATAAAAAGCAAAATTTGCAGAAAGTTGTATTTAAAAAAAGCAATTTTTTTAGAAATTGCTCAAATATTTAGGACAATATCCAAAGTACATCCTAACTGTACGAAATAAACAACGAAATTTAATATTTATATTAAGAAAAAAAATCCAAATTTGCATATCAGAAAATGTTAAATTTGAAGGTAAAAGTCGAAATTCACAAATTTTGAGAAAAATGAATTTCGAAAATTTAAGAGAATCGAACCTTTAAGAAAAAGGTCACAAAACTTAGGGAAAAAAGTCGAAATTGCGCGGAGCAAATTAAATTTTGAAAAATAAAGTGTACCTTTGAGAATGTCAAAATGAAAAAGTCGAATTTAAGAAAAATCTAAACTTCCAGAAAAAAACGAACATTAAAAGGTGCCACATTTTGATAAAAATACCAAAATCTCGAAAAATAAAAAGAGAAATGTTTTCAAATATTTGGGAAAGGATCGAACTTTTAAAAAAGTAAAAATTTCTCTCGGAATGCGAAATGTTGAAAAAAAGATTAAATTTGAAGAAAAGGACAAATTTTGAGATATAAATCAAAAAGTTGTACAAAAAAGTCGATCTGGTTGTTGCAGGAAAAAGTCGAAATTTCTCAAAGAAAATTAAATTTTGAGAAAATAGTTGAATATTTAGAATAGTTAGAATTAAAAGGTCGAATTTTAAGAAAAGTGAAATTTTGAGAAAAATAGCAAAAATTTGAAAAAAAAGAGAAATGTTGGAAAAAAAACTCTAAATTTCCAGGAAGGAGGAACATTTTAAAAAGTCAAAATTACTCATGGAATGCCAAATGGCGAGAAAAAAGACTAATTTGAAGAAAAGGGAGAATTTTGAGATAAAAATCAAAATTTGCATTAAAAATCTACAAAAAAATCGAACTTGTTGTTGAAGAAATTTTTCGGAGAAAATTAAATTTAAGAAAATAGCTGAATATTTTAGAAGTCAAATTTTGAGAAAAAAATTTCAAGAACAATCAAAATTTAGAGAAAAAACAATTTTAAAAAATATCTTTTTGAAGAAAATAGCTGAATTTGGAAAAATGTTGGTAAGCAATTCGTTTCGAGATCAAACTTTTTCAAAACGTCAATTTTTCTCCGAAAACGTCAAATTTTGAGAAAAAGAGTTAGACACATTTTAAGATTGTGGAAATCTCTAAAAAAAAAAAGAAGTGACTGAGAAAAAGGGCCAATTTAAAACATATCGAATTTTGAAGAGAATATTTCGAAAAAAGCCTCGAAATTTTTAGGTAAGGAATTTTTAAAAAGTCGAGATTTCTCAGAGACAGTCAAATTTCGAGGAAAAAAAACTGATTTTTAAGAAGATCGAAATCTCGATAAAAAGGAGTTTCAAGGAAAAGGACGAATTTTTAAAAAATATTGCATTTTGAGAAAAATCGTTATATTTCGAAAAAGAGGAATTTTAGAAAAAAAACTCAAAATTTCCAGCAAAGGGTCGAGAAGTTTTAAAAAAGTCAAAATTTCTCACAGAAAGTCAAAGTTTGAGAAAAAAAAGCTATTTTTTTAAAATGATAGTCGAGTTTTCAATAAAAAAAAGTTTCGAGGAAAAGGATAAATTTTAAAAATATAGAATTTTGAGAAAAACAGCAATATTTTGAGAAAGAGGAATGCTAGAAAAAACAAGAAATTTTCAGAAAAAGTCTTAAAAAAGTATTTCTTAGAAAAGGTCAAATTTTGAGGAGAATATTTCGAAAAAGAGGAATGTTACAAAAAGTCTAGACATATTCACGTAAGAACTTTTAAGAGTCGATATTTCCGAGAGGCAATCAAATTTTTCTGAAAAAAAAACTGAATTTTATGAAGGTCGACGTCTCGATAGAAACGATTTTCGAGGAAAAGGACGAATTTGAAAAAAATCGAATTTTGAGAAAAATAAATATATTTCGAAAAAGGGAAATGTTGGAAAAAAAACTCGAAATTTCCATGGAAAGGATTAACTTTTAAAAAAGTCAATATTTCTCAGAGAAAGTTCAAATTTTGAGAAAAAGAAGCTGATTTAAGAATGTTTCGAGGAAAAGGACGAATTTAAAACATATTGTATTTTGAGGAGAATATTTATAAAAAGAGGATGTGCCAAAAAGACTCGAAATTTTCAGGTAAGGTTCTAACTTTTAAAAAAATCTAATTGCTCAGAGGACAGTCACAGTGTTCAGAAAAAAAAAACTGATTTTTAGAACAAACTTTAAAAATATCAAATTTTGAGAAAAATAGAAATATTTCCAAAAAGAGGAAAAACTCGAAATTTCCAGAAAAAGAACAATTCTAAAATATCCAAAATTTCTCATAGAAGTCAATTTTGAGGAAAAAAAGCTGACTTTGAGAATATAGTCGAATTCTCGATAAAAAACAAGTTTCGAGGAAAAGGATAAATTTTAAAAATATAGAATTTTAAGAAAAACAGTAATATTTTGAAACAGAATAATGTTCAAAAAACTAGGAGGTATTCTACTTTAAAAGAGTGCGAGGGGGGGGGGCAATTGAAAAAATTCAAAAAAGTCGAAATTTAAAAAAGAATTGAATTTTTCCAATAAAAGTTAAATTTACATAAAAGTCATAACTTCGAGGAGAAGAGGAAAGTTCCTGCAAAAAAAAACGAAATTTTCAACAACAAAAAGTGAAAATTTTGAAAACGTGTTGAAGTTTTCAACAACAAAAAATTAAAATTTAGAAAAAAAGTCGAAGTTTTGGAAAAAGGGTAGAAATTTTGTGTCCAAATTTTCAAAAAATCGAATGTTTGATTGAACAAGGTAAAAATTTTCAAAAAAGTAGAATTTTTCAAAAAAACCCCATTAATACAAAAGCCAAAATTTCCATAAAAAGTCGATGTTCTTAAAAATCCGAAATTTTGAAAAAGGTAAAATTTTGAAAAATTTCTAAATTCTGAACAATGTCAAAACTTGAAAATTGAAATTTTGAAAAAAAAAGGCTACATTTTCAGAAGGTCAACATTTTTTAAGTCGAAATATTGAAATAATCGAAATTTTCAAAAAAAAGTCATATTCAAATGTCAAAATTTAACAGAAATGAATTTTTTAAAAGAAGTCGAAATTTTAAAAAAAGATCAAAATTGCGAAGAGTCCGCAATTTGAAAAAGAATATATATTTTTAAAGCAGGTCAAAATGTTTAGAAAAATTCAGTGTTTGAAAAAAGTTAAATTTTTCAGGAAAGCCACATTAACACAAAAATCGAAATTTTGGAAAAAAGTAGAAGTTTTCAAAAAGCTGAAATTTCGAAAAAGGGTCCAATTTTAAAAAATGTCTAAATTCTAAACAAAGTGAAAACTTTGAAAGAAAGTCACAACTTTGATAAAAAGTCGCAATTTAAAAAAAACCAAATTTTTAAGAAGTCAAAATTTTTTAAGTCGAAATATTAAAGTAAACGAAATTTTAAAAAAAAACTCAACATCGTGTTCAAATATCGAAATAAAAAAAAATGACTTTTTTAAAAGAAGTCGAAATTTACAAAAAATAAAAATTGAGAAAAATCGAAATTTTGAAAAAAAAACAAAAATAGGTGAAAACTTTTAGTAAAATGGGAAATTCCAAACTGTCGAAATTTTGGAAGTGGAATTTTTCAAAAAAGAACATTTTCAAAAAAGTGAACATTTTTAAAGAAGTCTAAACAAAAAAAAAGTCAAATGTTGACAAAAATCAGAATTTGGAAAACGAAAATTTGCAAACGTCAGAAAAATTTTAAAAATGTGAAATTTCGAGAAAAATTCGAAGTTTCGAAGTGGAAATATTCAGTCAATATTTTCGAAAGGAACCTAAATTTTCTAAAAAAAAAGTCAACGTGTTTAAATAGCGAAATAAAAAAAATGATTTTTGTTTAAAAGAAGTTGAAATTTACAAAAAATAAAAATTGAGAAAAGTCGAAATTTTGAAAAAATCAAAAATCGGTCAAAATTTTTAAAAACAATCGTAAATTCTAAAATGTCAAAATTTTGGAAGTGAAATTTTTCAAAAAAGAACATTTTCAAAAAAGTCAATATTTTGAAAGAAGTTTATATAAAAAGTCAAAATTTTGAAGTCGAGATTCTTAAAATTTTCATAAAAAGGTCAAAGATGAGAGAGTTTGGAAAAAGAAAAATTTTGAAATGTCAAAATTTTTAAAAAACTCGAAATTTCGAGAAAAATTCAAAGTTTTGAAGTCGAAATATTCAATATCAACATTTTCAAAAGGAACCTAAATTTTCAAAAAAAAAGTCAACATCGTATTTAAATTACGTCGGCAACACTGAATGAGATTGGTTAGTTTGTTAATAATTTTATATGCGGGCATAAAAATTAAATGTTAAGAAATACCCCACATTGTAATTTATAGTGTGGAAACTAAATTGATCTTAATGATGGGGCACGACAACCCGAAATGTTCGTGTTTGGGAAACTGGAAACTACTTCAACCAAACATTATATTCAAAGAAACCTAAATAAATCGCTTCTTATTTTGTAATCCGGTAAAAAAATTATGTTTCTTTATAGACTGCGTTTAATTGATTTGATTTTTTTGAGGAACTGCTGTTATATGTGATAAATAATTATTATTATATTATTGTTAACGTGAAACAACTTGATAAAGTTTAAATCAGTATCATAACATTGGAACATCTCAAGGTTGAAAATTTATTTATGGTTAATATCAATGAAATATCGCAAACTTACAATGTAAGTATCTTTCAAACGTTGTAAACTTCAGTTAACGATACTGTCAATATCATTTAATGACAATTCTATTTATTAAAAATAATGCGGAAGCAAAGCCCCAATCAAATCAGAAGTGCGATAATTGTTAAAGAATTCCCTCTCGATATTTTAAAGAGAATTGCCCAAAAATGCTCAAAGAAAATTGCTTTAGTGGTTGATAAATACTGTTTACAAAAAAAATGCCATCCTGAAAGTTCTCCAGAATTAGTATGTTAAAGTTTCTCAAAAATAATTGCACATATTTTTTAATTGTTGGCGCGCGGTGCGTTTGTTAAAAAAACCTCAAAAATCAATAGATTGGATTAAAATTAAATAAAACATAGACAAGGGAAAAACTAGAACAGATTCGCACAGGATATAAGTCGAGTTTGAAAAATTAATTCAACTCGATAACCAATAATATTAATGCATATCTCATGCATTTCTACACACCACCAGAAAAAATGGAATGCAAACATAAACAATTTTCGACGTTTTCAATTTTTCAAGTATGCATAGTAGAGTGCTTGTAAACCTATAATCAGTAAAGTATACGTAGTTTTATCTTATCTGAAGTTCACATGTTCAATAAAAACAATCATTTAAACGAAAATTTAAGCAACATTCCATGGAAATACGTCCTATTACGAACACATCAATAAATTGCACCCACAATCCAGATCGGCTCTCCTAGTGCGAAACTCCTTATTCTCGACTAATTTAATAAAATTTTACCGTTTCGTCTTCGGAGAATTCTGGCCCCGGTCGTTGGCACTATTTCGTGGGCGAAATTCGGACGTGCAAATGCCAATTTCGAACAAAGAATTTATCGGTTGTTCCGTGACGAATACGTAACGCAAGGTGAAAACTACGGCACCACAGTCGGTCAACTGACGGACGGATCGGGCAACAGACAAATCGACCGCTACCTCTCGACAGAATGGGAAGTTTTATTGAATAAATTTCATTGCGCAGGTTGGTCGGTTTAAGTGGTAAATAAAGTTCATTGTTTACAGACGAAGTGTCGCCATCTGCATCGGTTGTTATCTAATTTGTTTTTGTTCGTTGAGAGTTCCGAGTTCCACTGGTGTACGGTTGCACTGGTATACGGACGAATTTCTATTTTTTTTTCGTTTACTATTGGTCTCATCCTTTCAAACTGAAATGTCGACTTATTTAGTCCAAATTATAGCTAGTATGCAAAATGACTCGAATACAGGGGTCGTTCCGAAAGTATTTAGACTTTTCATGGACAACTCGTACAATTTTAACCGATTTTGAGTTTGGTTATGGACGGTGGACCATCCATAGGTTTGGTGTAGGAAACACCACCATTTTTACTCTTGGGAAAATTTCGAAAGTTTTGGCGCACCCCAAACATCCTCTGTCACCGAAATTATTGTAACTAGCCCTTCATCAACCAAACGTTTGTCTGGTCAGGCGCGTGACATACTGCGCCTTGCCTGGCAATCAAATCCGCCCAAATTCGCTTTAACGGAAATTAACTGGCGTTTACATTTGATTAACGCTTTGTACGAGATTTAGCGTCATGAAATACTACGCTTTTTCTGATTAATCTAATCTGTTTTATTTTGTTTAATAAATGTTACAGAATATACCAGGGCTGGTCAACATTTTTATGTCTGCCGCCCACTTTTGTATCAATTTTGGAAATTAGTAGGTTTTACCGCCCATTAAAAACCATTAGTTAACAACTACAAAAAAAGGTTGTCAAAATTGTTAGTGACGACTCAAAAAAGAGATCATCACATGCTCCTTTACTGGCCACTGGTCTTCGTTTTCAAACACCCATCATACTCCATGTTCGTAAGAGTACGCTTGATTTGATATTTGATGACTAAAAAAAAGTTCCTCGCCTCCCTCTCTTATGAAAAGATGTATTATTTTTATTTCACAGTCACGAGTTTGATCTGAACAAAACTTCTACCGCCCACCAAAAGGCTCAATACCACTGGAATAGACCATCCCATTAAATTTCAATTAAAGCAGAGTACCCTCGTGCGGCAAATGAAAAATGACATGCTCGATTGCCTCGTAGATCAACTTTTTTATCGTGTTATTTTTTTGTATTAATTTTCAGTTTTAATTCGCTTTGACATTTGACAAATACAGAAGTCGAAATGTTTACATAATTTTTTAAATATAAATTGGCGGTTTGTGGAAAGTAAGAGATAGAAAATGTAAAACTCTCGATGCAAAATTTTAAATAAGGTAGAAAATTTGAAAGTGTCACAATTTTCCAATAAAAAAGTCGCAATTTAGAACGGATTTCTCAAAAAAATCAAAATTTTGAAAATCCAAAAAGCTAAATTTGTCAGAAAATCAAGAATTTCAAAATAATTCAAAAATTTATGAGCCACATTTTTGAAATCAAAAGTCGAAATTGGAACAATTCGGAATTTGCAAAAATGTTCAAATCAATAAAATCAAAATTTTCACTATTCGATATTTAAGAAAAACTGAATTTATCAATGAATCAAGATTTATAAAATAATTCAAAATAAACACAAAAAGTCAAAATTCCCAGAGTTGAAGTTTTCAAAAATTCGAAATTTTGAAGAAAATCAGAACTTTGAGGGAAAGTCGAAATTTTGAAAAAACAATTTTAAATGTTCAAGTAATCAAAATTTTAAAATCGAAACTTTGAGGGAAAGCCGAAATTTTGAGAAAAAAATTTTTAATTTTTAAGGAGTCAAAGTTTTAAAAATCGAAATATTAAAGTATTCGAAATTTTTAAAAATAGTCACCGTTATGTTCAAATATTGAAATTAAAAAAAATGAAACATGGCAATTCTGAAAAAAAGTCGAAAAATTTACAACTCAAAATTTTCAGCAAAATTGAATGTTTCAAATAAAAGTCGAATTTTTCCAAAAACTCAAATGTTAATATTTTCGAAAAAGTGGAATTTTTGACAAAAAGTTTAAAGTTTTCAAAAAAAGGTTAGAATTCAAAAGATCGAAAATGTGAAAGAGATGGAAACTTGTCAAAATTTGCAAAAATGGAATTTTCGAAATCAAAATTTTTTAAAAAGGAAAAATGAAAAAACAGAATTTTTCAGTGATGCCAAATTAACACAAAGCCAAAATGTCTCTAAAAAGCCGAAATTTTGAAAAAAGTCTTGGTAAGTTTTCAAAAACCAGAAATTTGTGTCCAAATTGTCAAAAAATGGAATTTTCGAAGTCAAATTTTTCAAAAAAGGCCAAATGAATAAAAAAAATAGTATTTTTCAGAAAACCCAATTTAACACAAATGTCAAAATTTTAATAAAAGCCGAAATTTTGGAAAAAGTCTTTATAAGTTTTCAAAAAGCCAAAATTGTGAAAAAACGCAAAATTCTGATGAGTTGAAATTTTAAGAAAGTGACAATGTTGGGAAAAAAAGTCAAAAAATCGAAATTTAAAAAAATTGATTTTTTTAAATGAAGTTAAATTTACATAAAAGTCGTAATTTGAAAAAAAAGTCGAAGCTTATAAAAAATAAAACATTTAAAAAAAATGAAAATTTTGAAAACAGGTTGAAATTTTCAAAAAAAAACAAAATTTAACAAAAATCGAAATTGAAAAAAGGTAGAAGTTTGGTCAACATTTTCAAAAAATCAAATGTTTGAAAAAAGTAGAATTTTTCAGAAGTCACATTAACACAAAAGCCAAAATTTCCAAAAAAGGTCTAAATTTTGGAAAAAAGTCAAGGTTTTCAAAAAACCGAAATTTTAAAAATAAGGTCAAATTTTGAATAATGTCTAAATTCTGAACAGAACCAGATCTTTGAGAGAAGGTCGAAAATTTGAAAAAAAAAGTCTAAATTTTCAAGAAGTGAAAATTTGTAATCGAAATTTTCAAAAAACAGTCACCGTCATGTTCAAATATCGAAATTTAAAAAAAAATAAAAATAACAGTTCTGAAAAAAGGCGAAACATTCACAAAACTCGAAATTTTCAAAAAAATTGAATTTTTCAAATAAAAATGAATTTTTCGAAAAACTCAAAAAGTCTAATTTTCAAAAAAGTGGAAATTTTGACGAAAAGTTTTAAGTTTTGAAAAAGTCAGAATTTAAAAAAAGTCGCAATTTTGAACAAGCTGGAAACTTGTGTCAAAATTGGCACAAAATGAAATTTTCGAAGTCAAAATTTTCAAAAAAAGGCAAATGAGTAAAAAAAGGTATATTTTTCCGCCAAATTAACACAAAAGTCGAAACTTCCAACTTCGAACAAGTTTTCAAAAAGCCGATATTTTGAAAAAGTCAAAATTTTGAAAAAGGTGAAAATTTGTGTCCAAATTTTCAAAAAATGGAATTTTCGAAGTCAAAATTTTCAAAAGAGGCAAAATGAATAAGAAAAAATAGTAATTTTCAGAAAAGCCAAATTAACACAAAAGTCAGAATTTCTTTTAGCAGCCGAAATTTTGGAAAAAGTCCTAGTAAGTTTTCAAAAAGCCGAAATTTTAAAAAAAGTCGAAATTTTGAATAAATCAAAAATTTTCAAAAAAAATGGAGTTTTCGAGGTTAATTTTCAAAAAATGCAAAGTGAATTTAAAAAGTGGTATTTTTCAGAAAAGACAAATTCACATAAAAGTTTTCAAAAAAACGAAATTTTGAAAAAAGTCTAAATTTTGAAGAGTTGAAATTAAAATAAGCGAAATTTTGAAAAAAAATTCAAGAAAGTCAAAATTGCAAATAAAATGGAATTTTTCAATAAAAGTCGAATTTACATAAAGTCGTAACTTCGAGAAAAAGACAAAACCTAAAAAAAAATGAAATTTTTGAAAAAAATCAAAATTTTGAAACAAAAGAAAGTTTTGGAAAAAGGTAGAAATTGTCAACATTTAAAAAAAATCAAATATTTGTTATAGTCGAAATTTTCAAAATAGAATTTTTCAGAAAAGCCATATTAACCCAAAAACCAAAATTTCCAAAAAAAGTCGAAGTTTTCGAAAAGTCAAAATTTAAAAAAAAGGTCAAATTTTGAAAAATTTTTAAATTAAAAACTAAGTTAAAATTTTGAAAAAAAGGGTCTAAATTTTTAAAAATTCAAAATAGTCGAAATATTGAAGTAACCGAAATTTTTAATAAAAAGTCAACATCATTTTCAAATTTCGAAATTCTAAAAAGATGAATTTTTCAAAAGAAGTCCAAATTTACAAAAAATAAAATTTCGAAGAAAGTGGAAATTTTGAAAATAGTGATAGTTTCGAAAAAAGTCCGCAGGTTGAAAAAGAATATATATTTTTAAAACAGGTCAAAATTTTTAAAAAGATTGAAAATTTTGAGATGTCCAAATTTCGAAAGTGAAGTTTTTCAAAGGGACAAAATTTTCAAAAAAGTCAATGTTTTCAAAGAAGTCAAAATAAAAAAAACGTCATAATGTTGAAGTCGAAATTCTTAAAATTTCAAAAAAAATCAAATGTTAGTAAAAATCAGAGTTTAGAAAAAAGAGGAAATTTTGGAATGTTAAATTTTTTTAAAAATTCGAAATTTCGAAAAAAATTAGAAGTTTTGATGCCGAAAAATTCAATGTTAACATTGTCAAAAGGAACCTAAATTTTCAAAAAAAAATCAACTTTTCAGGGTAAAAAAGTCGAAATAATCTTCAGAATGACTTTTTAAAAAATAAAGTCGAAATATGTAAAAAAAAAGTCAAATTTTTGGAAAAAGTTGAAATTTTCAAAAGTCAAAATTCTCAAAGAATCCAAATTTTGAAAAGAAATTAAAAAAATGCAAAACTTTAATAAAAAGTGGAAATGTTGATAAAATAGGAATTCGGAAAAAATGAAAATTTTGAAACGTCGATTTTTTATAAAATACTCGATTTTTACAAATTTAAAATACAATACAATAATTTTCAGAAGGTCACTATTTCAAGAAAAATATAATTTAAAAAAATCTAACTTTTGACAAAACTCAAAATTTTTTAAAAGAAGGATTTAAAAAACTCGAGGTTTTGGTAGAAAATTGAAATTTTGATAATTTGAACAATCAAAATTTCGATAAAAAGCGAAATTTTGAAGTCGAATTTTTAACAAAAGTCAAAATTTAAGAACCATGAAAATTTTGAAATGTCGAAATTTTCAGTGAAAATTTTTAAGTCGATATTTAAAAAAAATCAAAACTTTCAAAAAAGTTCGAATTTTTAGAGGAAAAGTCGAACTATTTTTCAGAAAGTCAACATTTCCAGAAAAAGTCGAAATATGTAGAAAAATCAAACTTTTGAAAAAAGTCGAAATCTACAAAAGCCAAAATTCTCAAAGAATCGACATTTTAAAAGAAATTAAGAATCCAAAACTTTGATAAAAAGTCGAAGTGTTGATAAAATGGGAATTTGGAAAAAATGAAAACTTTGAAATGTGGATTAAAAACGGATTTTTACAAATTAAGAGCACAATACAATAATTTTCAGAAGGTCGCTAGGTCAAGAAAAAGGCGAAATATTTTTAAAAAGTCCAACGTCGAAATTTTTTAAAAAAGGAATTCAAAAAACTCAGGTTTTTGGCAAAAAGTCGAAATCTTGACAAAAATAGTAATTTAAAAAAATGGAAATCTTAAATGAGTAATTTTTGGGGAAAATGTTAAAATTTGGAAACAAAAATCGAACTTTGACAATTTTGGGATTTTGGTTCGGTTGAGTATTTTAAAATTTTGGAAGATAAAGTTGCAGTGCGGGGAAAATTGTTTTAAAAATGGATTGGGAGTTTTCAGGATTTTGACATCTCAGTTTTTTTAATCTTTTGGGACAACACACTTCCTTTTATTTATTTAGGTATACAGTAAGTCTCCAAAGCGCGTTTCGCATAGAAATTTTTGGAAAAATTGCTCAGACAGCTTAATTGTTGTTGTTTTTTTGCATCAACTTTGGTGAAGGTTGATTATTAAAATGTTAAAATTTGGAAACAAAAATCGAACTTTGACAATTTTGGGGTTTTGGTTCGGTTGAGTATTTTAAAATTTTGGAAGATAAAGTTGCAGTGCAGGGAAAATTCTTTTAAAAATGGATTGAGTTTTCAAGATTTTGACTTCTCAGTTTTTTAATCTTTTGAGACAGCACTTTATTTATTCATTCATTTATTTATTTATTTATTTATTTATTTATTTATTTATTTAGGTATACAGTAAGTCCCCAAAGCGCGTTTCGTATAACAATTTTTGGAGAAATTGCTCAGTTTTTTTTTTTGATCAACTTTGGTGAAGATTGATTATTAAAATTCTAACTAATGGAGGCGGGAGGGCGATGACTTTTGAGACGCATTCTATATTTTAATCTGAAATCCTAAAATTCTCTTTAAGAAAGCAGGTGGACTCGTACGATTCATATATACGACATATTATTAAAGTTAAACTCTTTGTGCTAAAGGAACAAGACCCCTAAGGTGTCTTGTTAAATATTTCTTTAAATTGGTGAATCATTTATAAATTCCGTAAACTGGTATGTTAATATCGCATTATTTACTGAAGTTGATGATGAATCAGACTGCTTTTGAATCATTCTTGGCCGGAAATTCAAAATGGGCAGGTATACTTATAACAAGGTAACCTAAGTTGTTAAGATCGTAGCGAAGATCCCATCAAACTTGTTGATTTTTTACCAAATCAAACAGGTAATCAATTGATACACTATTGAATAGCAGAAGCATAACAGTTGCGACAAAAATTAAAAATGTTTATATAAAAACTAGAACTTTTTAAGGTTGGACACTGCCTCTTTTTCACCAAGTGCTCCATTCCTCTTTTTACCTACTATTGGACTGGACACCATACCCATTGACTTACATAAATTAATATCTACTAACCTACATTATTTTAGTTGATTTTAATGAATTAATAAACTTGTTTTCATTCAGTTATATTAAATATTGTTTATAGTGGGGGCAAAATTGTTGCAACATTCAATTGATTATTTATTTCGTATGGCGTACTTGGGAATAGTCTAATAACAAACCTTGAAATAAATATTTTAACGCAGTTTTGGTTAAGCAGCTTAATCGATAAGAATGTTGCGTCCCCAACGGATGTTTAACAGTAACAGCCTCGTCAATTAACACTAGGAATGGTTAAAAGAAACGACCTTTTAGTTCGACTACAAGAACTACCTTACACTCAAAAAAGAATCAAATACATCTTACCCTATACTTGCGACTTCATCTGTGGATTTAAATGTCTTTACAACTTAACAAAAAATCATCCAAAATTAATGCTAAATTTGTTAAAATGGTGGATCGATTTGTTTTGATCTTTCAATTTGTCTTTGATTTTAATTAGGAACCAAAATGTAGTAGACTTCTGTAAGATCAAAGATACTGTCTCATTTGTAAAGCTAGTTTGGATAAACGTAATAAATCTAATTTAATCAGTTATGCACAGTTTTAAAGAGTTTGTGTAGATCTCAGAATGATATTTTATCAAAATTGGTTAATACGATCACGTGCATATTATTAACTGCCCAGCCAGTCTCTGGTTATACATATTTTGGGTAGCAAAGTTGAACTCTATCGCATTAGATGACGCTGTGAAACCCTTATTTATATTCAAGGAATCCGACGTGCCAAGTGCGGTAAGGTCTTTAACGCTGTCATCACTGTCAAATTGTATTTACATAGAAAATATAGAAAGGTTATTCTTGATATAACATTAGTTTGGGAATCTCTGGAACAGTTTTCCGGGAGGATAAAACGTATCCAAATAACGATTCCGCCTTGCAAGGTACGTCCTTACCAATTTTCATCAAAATCGCTTCAGCAATTGGGTCGTGAAAGCGATCAAACAAGCAGACAAACATACTTTGGCATTTATACATTAGTTAGGGTTAAAACTGAAAACTTTACTATTAAATAGGCAATAAAGACATTTTTTTTAGTAAAACGGACTGGTCCTTGGTTATCTTCAAAAATTGAAATACAAATATTGTCCCCTGAAACCAAGAAAGATTAAAAAACACAACAAAGGTTTCTCTAACGCGTTTCGATAGCCAAGCTATTATCTTCAGAGAGATACTCTGAGTTTCGGGGGACAAGATTTGTATTTCCATATAGACATTGATAACGATTAATCATTGAAAGTTCATAGCACATAGCAACTTGCTTTACGTTAAAGAGCATACCTAAATATTAAAATTCTTTCTTCCCTAAAATCGATCAAAAACACTATATTACCTGAAAACTATTCCCTAATAAATGCAAAATTCCAGTCTTGATGACGCCGTCCCCGTGCGGCACTAAAAACGTATGAATCTTGTCCATTAAAGTAACTACAGAGTCGCTATCGTGCGTCACAATCGAGTGAGCGAAGTCTTCCAATGTCAGTCTTTCTAGTTGATCTTTGGAGTTTTGATACTCCTCCATCCAATTGTACATCAAATTGACGTGATTGAGGTGTTCTGTTAGATCATTGAGTCGAATCTCCAGGCGAATCCTTTCCGGGATGTTTTGCAATAGAAGGACGATGGAATGCATGCCTGGAAGAAGTAGCATTTTGTCTTTTGCCCAATTTTTTTAGTTACCTTTTTTAATCTACTACCCACAAGTTGGGATATGCTGAGCTAACGCACTCCTTAATTTTTAAATCCTCATAAGTGTCGTTCATCAAGATGGAGGGTCAAATACCATGTTAGTTATAAAATTGTTGAAGATGTTCAAAATTTTAAAAATTTGTGTTAAGAGTCATATTTTTCATAAAAATTCGAAGTTATTGGAAAAAACAAATTTTTCAAAAAATTAAATTCACGAAAATTCAAGTTTCGAGAACAAATTTAAATTTTCGAAAAAAGTCGAAATTTTGGAAACACTCGAAATTTGAAGTCGAAAAGAAGATGGAAATGAAAAAAAGAAGTTTAAATTCCGAACAAACAAGTCAGAACTTCAAACTGGGCCGAAGAAATGTTAAATAAAATTAATAAACATTCAAAAAAAAAATCGAAATTTTATTGGTAAGTTGAAAATTGTAAAAATTATAAAGAAAAGTCGAAAAATTTACAAAACTCGAAATTTTCAAAAAAAAACAGCGGAATTTTTTAAATAAAAACCTAATTTTTAAAAGTCAAAACTTCGAGAAAAAGTCAGAAACAAAATTATAAAAAACTCTGAAAATTTTAACAAGTGGAAGTTTTCAAAAAAGACTTCTTCAATGATAAGAAGTTGAAATTTGAAAAAATTCTGAAGAAAAGTCGAAAAATTCCCAACACTCGAAATTTCCAAAAAAAAGTGGAATTTTTAAAAGAAAAGTCAAACCTTTGAGAAAAAGTCAAAAAGAGACAAAATTAAAAAAACTAAAAATTTTGAAAAGTGAAAGTTTTCAAAAAAAGTTTTCTTCAATGATAAGTTGAAATTTGAAAATGAAAAAAAATCGGAAAATTTCCAAAACGAAGTCTCCAAAAAAGTGGAATTTTTCAAATAAAGGCCAAATTTATTTATATAAAAGTAAAAACTTCGAGAAAGTCAAAAAGAGACAAAATTTAAAAAAAAAAAACCTGAACATTTTAAAACTGGTGAAAGTTTTCAAAAAGGTCTTCTACAAAGATTAGAAGTATTTTGAAAAAATTCTGGAGAAAAGTCGAAAAATTCCTAAGACTCGAAATTTCCAAAAAAAAAAGGTGGAATTTTTCAAATAAAAGCCAAATTTACTGACATAAAAGTTAAAACTTAGACAGAAAAAGTTAAGAGACAAAAAAACTCGAAACTTCAAAATTTTGAATATAAAGTAAAGGGCAAAATTTTTAAAAATCTACATTCTTAAAAAAGGTCAACTTTTAAAAAAATCTAAATTTTGACGATAAAATGTCGAAATTTAAAAAAGTAAAAATTCTGAAAAAGTAGAAATTTTCAAAAAAATTGAATTTTTCAAATAAATGTCAAATTTAAAAAGATGGAATTTCTGCTTTTTTTCAGAATTTTCATTTTTTCTTAATTTGACTTTTATTTGAAAAATTTTATTTTTTCTAAAGTTCTACTTTTTTTGGAAAAAAACAAATCTTCGAGAAAAAGTCAAAATATGGAACAATTGTCCACATTTTTTTTTAAAGTGAACATTTTGAAAAAATCAAAGCTTCCAAAAAACGGTCAAAATATTGAAAAAAGTCAAAATTTTAAAAAAGTTCACATTCTTAAAAAAAGTCAAAACTTCCAAAGTCGAAATTTTGATGATAAAAAGTCGAAATTTAAAAAAAGTGAATTCTGAAAAAAAATGGTATTAATTTTTAAAAAACTCGAATTTTTAAAATAAGTCAAATAAAAAGAAGAACTGCTTTTTTCAGATTTTTTTTTTAATTTGACTTGTTTGAAAAATTCAATTTTTTAAAAAATTTCCTCTTTTTTAAGAAAAAAAATCGAATCAAAAAACAAATCTTTGAGAAAAAGTCAAAATTGTCTGCATTTTTTTTTAAATTAACATTTGGATAAAAGATCTAAGCTTCCAAAAAATGGTCAAAATTTTGTCTGTGTGAAAAATTGGAAATTTTGAAAAAAGCTCAAATTCTGAACACAAATCGTCGATAAAAAAATTAAGATTTTGATGATGAAGGTCGAAATTTTCAACAAGTCAAATTTACAAGATCAAAACTTCGAGATAAGATCGAATTGAAAGTTTTGAAAAAATGTAGAAATATCGAATTTCAAGTCGAAATAACGTAGAATAAATCTAAATTTCAAGAAAAACCGACATTTTTTAGTGTAAATTGATAGTTTCGTTAAAAAATGAGAGAAATTGGCTGGGAATTTCAACGAAAATAATCGATTTCAAAACTAATTTCGAAACTGTAAAATGACAATGTCTTGAAAAGAACGAAATATTAAGTATGGGGTCGAAATTTTAAAAAAATGAGTCTGAAACACAATAAATCTCAAATACAGGTTTGGAATTTTGGAAAAAAATAAATTTTGAAAAAAGAATGGATTTCGAAAAGAAGTTAAAACTATTTGAATGTTTTGCATAACCTAAAATTTTGACGAGGTCAAAGCATATCTGTAAAATCTTATTGTTGGTGATAATTACATTTTTATTTAGTTATATATTTATAATTAGTCACAGATAGAAGCAACTGACAGAAGTATTCTTATCAAACTTGAGCTTCCGTTGTACTGCGATAAAAACTAGATGACATTCACCTACCCGCGTCCACTTTACTTCTTAATTGCTCCAACTTGGACGTTATTATATTAAGCTTGTCGAACAATTTCTTCTCCATTTTATCCATAAACGGCAGAGGTATCTCCGGATCCACCTGCTTTTCCACTATCGTCCAGGTCTTCGCCACCGCTTTGATGATTTCTATCGAAAATTTGGCTATTTCGAAGCCGACTTGTACATGATAAGCGTTACTATCACAGGGTGCTGCGGCTAATACGTATAGAAAGCTAAAGGCCAGCGCCTTTTTGATGTGAGGTAATATCATTGTGGTTTAATTTATTTTGGGGGTTGAAAAATGGCAACAAAGAACACTTCGGCATACGGTGATTTCGTGGACGCAACAGCATCTGTTTGCAGGCGAGCAAACACGCGACGTCGCGATCACTGACACTTCGTGATACAGAAAACAAAACAGCGAGCAATTCGCCGCGGAAGGGGAACGAATTTGTTGCATGATTGCCAAATGTATTACTTCTTTACCTGATTGATTACAAGGTGCGTTCGATAAAAACGTAATTAAGTCAATTTCGTATCCTACCTTTTATAAATGGAAAACTGTCGAAAATTCCGGAAATTTCGATTTTAAATTTTGTGTTTCGGTAAAGAGAAACTCGAAATTTCCAAATTTCCTAGATATTTTGGATTTCAACTCGAAATTTCGACATGTTGCTTGAAACATCTAATTTGTAGTAAAAATTGAAAGTTCGTGGTTTCAACTAACTAAAACGCTTGGTTAAAAGAAAACGAAGTTTTGACAAATTTTTAATTTAAATATCCCATCTATGCTGACCTACACATAACAGTAAGCGTTAAACGACTTCGATTCCGAGTTGATTTTTGCGCTCGAATTCGAACATAGAAAACATAGAGCATTTGACGATATCAGACGACGAGGGTGTGGATGATGTTTTTTTTGTCAATTTGTGGAGCCTTGGGGTGTCGCGATCTGTTCAAAAAATAGGACTTGTTGCATAAAAATCGTTTTAATATCAAGTGTAACCTAGTTATATTGCCGAGTAATAACCTAACTTGTTTGAAATAATTACGATTTAGGCAAATCGTGACCTAAAAATATCTTTTTTTAACCTTTTAAAGGGTCACCTAACAAAAAATGTTAAAAAACGATGCTCGTAATTCGTAATGGTTCAAATCAAATTTTTGCATGAAGCATTATTAATTTGGCAACGTTGCGCTGCAGGTTAGCGCATTCGTATATTATCAAGACAACTGATGCAGCCGTAATTATTACTTCGTTGTGGTTATTAAGTTTTGCCTCAGTTACTGTTGCAAGTTCTATATTGCGCCAATGGAGCGGTTTCCGTTTTATTTCTTTATGATTTCATCGATAAATAGGATTTGTCGCGAACCAACCAAGAATGCCTTCAATTTTAAATCGAAAAATATCCGCAAAAGCGTTAGCGGTGGTCCGGTGATAAGACCTTGAAAACCGTGAGTGTTCATTGACGTAATAAATCAACTGTAGAAAAAGCCACATTATATTTTTTTTTAATTTGTGTATACTCTTTTAATAGATAATGAATGTTCATAATTAATAAGAAATATTGGTTTTCATTGAAAAACGGAAATGCACTGGCAATGGCAATATTTTTCCTGAAAATTATAACTTAACATTTACAAATTTTAAAATCAGAACAGTGCTAATGCTAAAATATTTTGACTCGAACTTCCTTTAAAAGAAATCATGTAGAAAACAGTCGACCTTTGGAAAATAAAAATAAAAAAGTTTGGTGTTTTTTCTCGAAATGCTTTATAAATTGTCCTAGAAAAAGTGATTAAAGTAGAAATATTATGTTAAACGTGAAATGTCCAACTTCTTAAAATTTCGATTTCAAATTTCTCAATATTCATTTTGTACAAATAAGGCGAAATTTCGGATTCTCTTTTTCTAAAAATTTTGATTAAAAAGTGGATTTCTAAAACAAAAGAATTGAAATTTATGCAAGCGTACAAAAGTTTTCTAATCTAGCGTGCTGCTGTCATTTTTTGAAATGCTCGCGTATGTTCCTAAGGGTGCGTTTAGATTAGACACTTTATTCCGTACATTTCTCTCTGATATAAGTGTCAACTATCCTGAGAGAAGCTATCCGAGATTTATCTATACCGCTGGGAGAAGATGGCTTCTCAGAATAGTTGACACTTATGTCGGAGAAAAAATATATTTATGTCAGAAATATACGGAATAAAGTGTCTGGTGTAAACGCATCGTTACTTGATTCGTACTCGCCAAATTGACATTTAACCATGACAAAAATTCTGCAGTACTGTCAAGAATAGAAGAGATTGCTTTTTTGGGATTTTCGAAAGTAGAATTCAGCAATAAAAGATTTTTCTTCTAATACAAAACAATAAAATATTTTTTTAAGGTTACGTTTTTTCACCTGTCTGTTTAAAATACCGATCAAGTAAGGAACATACGTTAACATGACAAAAAATGACAGCAGCACACTAATTAGAAACCTTTTTGTACACACAGTGTTTAGAACAAGATTTTTTAGAAAAAGTTCTACATTTGAAGATTAAAGATGAAATTTTGGGAAGAAAAGTCATTTCGAAACGAAATCGAACTTTTCAAAAAAAAAAGTGAAAATTTTAATAAAAACTGGAAACTTTGAAAAATTTTTGGTATACATATAACCGAAATTAAAAAGGACAGAATTTTTTGAAAAAGTTAAAGTTGAAAAACTGAAATTTCTGATCAAGAATCGCAATTTTAAAAGAAGTCGAAAGTTTGAGAAAAAGTTGAAGTCTTTAAACAAAATGGAAATTCGAATAAAAAAGTCGGAATTTCGAAAGTCAACAAGAGACGAAATTTTCAAAAAAATCAAAATTTAGAATAGTTTTTTTAAGGTTACAGTTTACAATAAGTGAACATTTTCAGAAAAAGCTGAAATTTGGAAAAATTGAGAATTAACAACAATTTCGAGAAAAATCGAAATTTTCAAAATATTAGTCAACATTTTGAGAAAAAACCGAAATTTTGAAAAATTTTCAAAAAGTTCATAATTTCAACATTTACGTAAGTGAAAACTTTGAGAAAAGGCGGAATTTTGATGGAAGTGTTCAAAAAAAAGTCATAATTTCGAGAAAGAGTAAATTTTAAAATTTTAAAAAGGGGGAAATAACCAAAAAGTCGAAATTTTCAAAAATACGAATTGTTCATAAAAACCAAAAATTTGAAACAGTTGAAATTTTAAAATGCCTAAATTCTATTCTTCTATAGAGTTGAAATTTACAAAAAATTGAAAATCTCGAGAAAAAGGGCGAAATTGCGAAATCACTAAAATTTTGGAGTTTTCAAAAATCTTCATAAAAACGGAAATTTGAAAAAGTTTAACTTTTAAAATGTCGAAATCTGTCCTTCTGTAGAGTTAAAATTTACAAAAAATTAAAAATTTCGGAAAAAATTCGAAATTTTCAAATGTAGAAGTCTTCAAAAAGTCGCAAATTTCAAAAAAAAAAGTCTATAGGAAAAGTCGACATCTTAAAAATGGATAAAAAATGTGAGTGGACATTTCGATAAAAAAATCTAAATTTTTCAAGTATAGGTCAAAATTTTGACAAAAAGTCGAAAATGGAAATTCTGGTAACAATTGGCAATTTTGAAGGTTAAAAATCTTTAAAAGGTCGGAATTTGAAAAAAAGTCGGAATTTGGAAAGTCAGCAAGAGACGAAATTTTCAAAAAAGTCAAAGTTAAGAAGAATTTTTTAAAGTTAAAGTTAATAAGTGATATTTTCAGGAAAAGTTGAAATTTTGGAAAAATTGAGTTTTTATAAAAAGTCATAAATTAGGAAACCCACTCAATTGCTCTAGAACTTATAGGTTAACAATATTATTGACTGATCGGATGTAAGAGATATCTTTTTTAAATTTTCATCCTTGTTACAGGTCGCATTTTACGAAATTTTGAATGGACTCTGGGTGAGGAACGGCCTTCAGATCAAAGGTCAAGCCATGACTTACATCCAATGCAACTTCTGCAATTCTATGGTGGACGCAGACCTCTATTTATTGCAGATATGTTGCACCCGGCTGCCAGCGGATAATTTTCTGAATACCGTAATAGAAAAGTAAGATTTTCCCCTATTTTATTAATTGTATTGGGTTTTTATTTACCGAATATCGCAAAAAAAAGTTCGACGATCACGTAAATATAAAAATTTAGGTTATTTGGGATCGCACACTTTTATTACTCCAATTTTTCGAATGTTGCGACTTTTTGTCATTTACTACATTGTCTCAAAACACCTAAAATGGGGAATTTTCTTGATTTTCTGACCGGAAAATGAGTTTTTCAAAAAAAGAGATCTCAGATTCTCTTAATCAACGACCCCGAAAGCCGCTAGGACATCGCTTCGAGTAAATATTTTACTACATTTTCTCAAAACACCTAAAATGAGGAAATTTCTTGATTTCCCGACCGGAAAATGAGTTTTTCGAAAAATGGACCTCAGATTCTTAATCACCGACCCCGAAAACCCCTAGGACACCGTTTCGAGTAAACATTTTACCGCATTGTCTCAAAACACCTAAAATGGCAAATTTTCTTGATTTTCCGACCAGAAAGTGAGTTTTTCGAGAGCTCAGATTCTTAATCAGTGACCCCGATAACCTCTAGAACACCGTTTCGACTAAAAATTTTACTACATTGTCCCAAGAGACCAAAAGCGGGAAATTTTCTTGATTTTTCTACCGGAAAATGAGTTTTTCAAAAAACAGACCTCAGATTCTTAAATAGCGACCCAAAAAACCCCATAGGAGACCGTTTCGAGTAAAAATTTTACTACATTGTCTCAAAACACCTTGAATGGCAAATTTTCTTGATTTTCCGACTAGAAAATGAGTTTTTCGAAAAAACAGAGCTCAGATTCTTAATCAGCGACCCCGAAAACCCCTAGAACACCGTTTCGAGTAAAAATTTTATTACATTATCCCAAGAGACTAAAAACGGGAACTTTTCTTGATTTTCCGACCGGAAAGTGAGTTTTTCCAAAAAATAGACCTCAGATTCTTAATCCACGATCCAAAAAAACCCCTAGGACACCGTTTCGAGTAAACATTTTAATACATTGTCTCAAAACACCTTAAATGGGAAATTTTTTTAGTTTTCCGACCGGAAAATGAGTTTTTTTAAAAAACAGACTTCAAATTTTTAGTCGGCGACCCCGAAAACCCCTAGGACACTGTTTCGACTAAAAATTTTATTATATTGTCTTAAAACACCTAAAATGGGGAATTTTCTTGACTTTCCGACCGGAAAATGAGTTTTTAGAAAAAACGGACCACAGATTCTTAATCAGCGACCCCGAAAACCCCTAGGACACTGTTTCGAATAAACATTTTACTGTATTGTCTCAAAACACCTAAAATGGGGAATTTTTCCGATTTTCCGACCGGAAAATGGATTTTTGAGAAAAGCAGACCTCAAATGTTTAATCAGCGACCCCGAAAACCCTTCGGACGCCGTCTCGAGTAAAAAATTTACTACATTGTCTCAAAACACCTAAAATGGGGAATTTTCTTGATCTTCAGACCGGAAAATGAGTTTTTCGTAAAAAAAGACCTCAGATTTTCAATCAGCGACCTCGAAGATTCCTAGGACACCTCAAAACTCCTAAAATTAGGAATTTTCTTGAGTTTCCGATCGGAAAATGAGCTTTTCTTAAAAAAAAATCTCAGATTCTTAATCAGCGACCCCGAAAAACCCTAGGACACCATTTCGAGTAAAAATTTTCCTACACTGTTTCAAAACACCGAAAATGGGGAATTTTCTTGAATTTCCGACTGGAAAATGAGTTTTTCGGAAAAGCAAGCCTCGGTTTCTTGATCAATGACCCAAAAAAAACCGTGAGACACAATTTCCAAAAAGGAGTTTTCCGTGAAAACTAACCACGGGTTCGTGATCAGCGACCCAAATAACCTTCTAGTCTGCATTTCCTAGGCAATTTGCGTTAATTTTCCGGACTTAAGGAATTGCTTAGTGGAACGTCCCATTTGAGGGGTTGTTTTCAACATTGAGGAGTGAAAGAGGTCGAGCCACTTCGTCTTAGTAGTCGTGGGTCATCAGAAATCCATTGCAGAAAGAATTTTGAAAATCTAACTTATAATATTATTTTTATCTATTTTACCCTTTTTCCGGCTTATTGCCTGGATTATTTTTCTGAAAATAATAATTTTGAAGAAAAACCTCATTATTTTTAACAACAAAAAAATGTAACAATTCGAAAGGATTCGAAGAATTATAAAAATGTTAAATTTCAAGTTTTGATAAACATACAAGATTTTTGAAAAGTTCGAAATAATTTAAAAAATGTGGAAATTAAAAAATGCACATTTTCAAAAGAAAAGGTACAAAAATTCAAAACCGATCTGAATTTTCAAATATAGAAATTTAAAAAAAAAAATCAGTGTTTGAAAATGTTGAATACGATAATTGTAACGATATGATATGCGGTTTGTTCATATAAATTTTACAAAAGTAACAATTTTGAGAAAAAATTCAAATTTTAAGATGTCCAAATTGAAAAAAAAACATCGAAATTTCAATATTCCGCAAATTTTGAGAGCGCAACTTTGAAAGTCACAATTTTGAAAAAGTCAACATTTTGAAGTTTCTAAATATTCAAAAAATCGAATAAAATAAAAAGCAAAATTAAATCGAAATTTTGGCAGAAAGTCGAAATTTTCAATTCATCCTGAAATTTTGTGAAAAAAACTTTCGAATCTCAACTTGCATTTTTGGACAATATGTCGAAATTGTAAGATCAGCAAACTGAGGACAAAACAAAATTCAGGATTTACTAAAACTAAATTGGCAAACCGTTATTTTGAAAGGCACCATTTTGAAAGAGTGGTATATTTGAAGAAAATTAAAATTCTGACTAAAAAAAAATCGAAAGTACTAAAATCAAGATTTGGCAAGAAGTCAAAATGTTGAACCGAATATTTTGAAAAAAAGAGAAGAGATTAAAAAAAAGCTCCGACTATTCAAAAAAAAAGGAGAAATGTGAAAACAAAATTTTGGACAAATATCGATATTTTTATGAGTCAAAAATTTCAAAACCTGAAAATTGTGCAAAAACCTTGGGATCTGGAGTTGAATTTTTGAACAATATGTCGAAATTTTATCCCTTAAGGGTGGCATTTTATCTTTATAACACTAGCTTGGACATGGGGTCTCAGACTCTTATATTTGAGGGAAAATTTTGAATGCAATTACTTATAAAATTGACAAACTAGGGCTGAGAAAATTTGAATAGTTCTTAAATGAAAGGATTTATAGTATAAAAATTCAACATTTACTATGGGGAACTATAATTATTAGCAAAAAGCCGTAAGCGAGATGTATTCTCAAAAATCACAGAACCCAAGGGGTCTGTGAGACCCCTTGTCCACACTTAAAGGTTAAGATTAAAATTATAGCAATCTCAGAATTTAAAAAAAAATAGATTTTGAAAATCTGAGGTGTTGAAAATGTCGAAATTTGAAAAAGTCGAAATTTAAAAATGCTTCAATTAAAAAAAATCGAAGAAAGAACTGAAAGTGGAAAAATTCAAAATTTGAATTTTCAGAAAATATTTTTTAAAATTTTTTATCGCCATTATTAAAAACATCTCAGAAATTATAAAAACCAATTTTGGATCAAGATGAAAAATCGAAGATAATTCCTTTCTCATTGAGTGGCATTTTTTCGTCAGTTGCTTCTTCCACACGTCTAGATTTTCAGTTACTTAGCGAAGAAAATGCCACTTAATGAGAATGGAATTAACGCCCAAAGAAGATACAATGAATATCGGAAACAATGTTAACATTTCTAAAAAGAAAAATACAAACGTTTTAGTTTGTAATCAAACATTTATTCGGAGAATAACAAAGTAAATTTTGAAATCAAATTTCGAACAAAAATCCATAAATTATGTAACTTTTCTTTGAAAATTTCAAGAAAAATGTCGAATATTTCACGATTACAGTCGCAAAAAAGAATTATTTTGCAAAAATTAAGTTTTTTGAGAAGTGCTCGCTTTTTTCTCGAAATTTTTATTTTATTTTACATAAATTTCGACTTTAATCTTCATTCGATTTTTTGAAAGATTCTAGAACATTTGAGTTTAAAAATTTCAATAGGAAACCCAAAGTTTTGAGAAAGAGAGTTCGAGTTTTGAAAAAAAGAGTTTGAATTTCGAGAAAAGCCCAACAAATTTTAACAGCAAATTTTGAAATTTATACAATACAAATTTTTTAAATTTGGGTAGTCACATACTAGAAATTTGCCAAAAGTGGAAACAAAATTATTCACACTAAAAACAAACTAATTCAAATTAATAACAAATTTGTTCAAATTAGAACCAAACCTATTCAAATAAGAAGCAATTTTTTTCAAATGGAAACTAAAGTTATTAAAATCAGAAGCAAATTTGTTCAAATTAACAGTATTAGTTGCATATTTTAACGTTTTTATGTTGCATAAAATGCGGTCTCTAGTGATTAGAATCCACATTAAACAAAAAAAGAAAAATTTGGATTGAAGATAAAAACTTGCGATTGAACAATTTTCCAGTTTGATTGAAACTTTGAGTTCTTATTTTCCAAATTGCGTAATGAAAAATGTCTTTGTCGCGTCGTAGATTCCATATTAAAGAATGGATGAGCCTTGCTCCATACCAAGTGCCCCAAAACTCCTACTTGGAAGGCGAACACGATACCCCGATGCTGGAGAGCTTCCTAACCTTTCTTGCCACACTCATCAGTGTCAGAACAAATTTAGGTACGCATTTAATTAACTTAACAATTTGCCTTACCATTGTACTACCTCCTTCCTCTAGGTTTAACAGAAACAGAATTAAATAGACTGGAAATGATAACCCTGTTGTGCATGGGCGACAAAACGCATTCCCAATTGATGGAATTGATGCCCGAACGATGCGGAACTTCCCAAAGTAGAGATTTCGAAGCGCTCTTGGAGGAAGTGGCCGATTATAGGGCCCCCTTCCTAGAAGCAAGCGGAAATATGCAACCGGGAATGTACGTACCCAAGATGCCAGTGTGGGAGCACCAGTACGACCCCATACACGTGTTCCTGAGAGCCGTGCATCGCAGAGATTTTCAGACCTCCATGGATAGATACACCGAATTGTAAGTTTCCCTGATTTCAATTAGTAGATAAAGCTGCGACCTCTGGAATGGTAGCAACGTCCAAAATGAGTATGAATATTTTAAAAGAACTGTTTTTTTTTTTTGAAAAACGCCGTCTTTGGTCTTGTTGAATTTCCAAAAAATAGATAACAATTTGTTTAAAAGTCTGCCCTAAATTATTGTCACGATTTTTTAGCGCCAAACAAACCCACAAGTTAAAACCTGGCATAAGCCCGTGGCCGCCCTTTAGGACGCCAGCGCCGTGCAGTGAAGCCTACGAGGACCCCAGACAAATATTAAAATCCAGGGTGTTTCACGCCGCAGCTCTAGTCATTCTTTATAAGGCCGTCAGGGGCCACGTTTCCGAACACGTCATGGCGCTCGTCATTTTCCTCCTGGAGCAAGCTATCATCATTTCGGAACAAAACGACAACAAGGTAAGTGATTGGGGACTTATTCGCAACGATGGTACAAAATCTGACTTGCAGGATTCGAAAATGTGCCCGAGTCCGAGTACCCAAACCCCCCGACAGCTCAACGATATGGATTTGACCAATTGGTACACCACCGACAGTCTCTTTGATAATCTAACTACCGTGATTAGTCGCGTGGTTTTGACGCCTGAGCCGGAGGTTTCACCTATCACTTACAGTTCAGATAGTAAGTATAATCCATCTAATCCAGCATTTCTCAAACTTTTTTATCAGGACCCGGTTGTTATGCTGGGGATGCAACCCATAGTTCGGTGTATTAAAAACATCAATGTATCGTTTATAAACATCGATGGTAAAGCGTAAAATATATCGATACGTCGATTTTTTTTTTGAAGTTTGACATTACAAAATTTTATTTTTTTGAAAATCGAGATTTTTTTAAATCACAACATTCTTTAAAGATGTAACTTATTTTTAACATTTTTGTCTATTTCTCAGAATTTCGATTTTTTATTGAAAATACTAACTTTTAAAATTACGTTTTTTTTCAATTACATTAAAACTTTTTTAAATTGTTGGCTTTTTTCGTTTTTTGATAAAAAAAATTGAGTTTTCTTAAAAATCTCAGCATTTTTTGAAATTTTACAATTTTCTTGAAAATGTTGACATTCTCAATTTCCGAACATTATTTCAAAATTTTGTCGTTTTTTGAAATTTTTACCATTTTTCAAAATTTCAACCTTTTTTGAAATTTTTACCATTTTTCAAAATTTCAACCTTTTTTGAAAATCTACTTTTTTCTCAATTACAATTTATTTTTAAATAAAATTAGTAAGACTTCAAACATTTCGCCATTTTTCGCAAATTTCGATTTTTTTCAAATCTCTTTCAAAATATTGTCTTTTTTGATATTGATCAAAATTGCAATTCTTTTTAAAATATCAAATTTTTCAGAATTCCCACATTTTTGGAAATCTTTTTATTGAAAATTTTGCCTATGAAAATTTCGCTATTTTTCTAAATTTCGAGTCGTAAAATTTTAATTCGAAATTCGTCTGTTAAAATTTCGCCTTTTTCGAAAATTTCAAATGATTAGAAAATTTCGTTTTTTAAAAAAATTTCTAATTCTTATGACAAAATTTGCAAAATTCGATATTTTCTCAATACCTCGCTTCTTTGAAAATTCCGCCTTTTACAAAGTTTGGCATTTTTATAAAAGTTTGCCCAACTTTTTGAAAAAGAATCTTGTGAAAATTTTGACTTTTTTTGAAAAATCTAATTTTTTTTAAACCTAATTTTTTATGAAAATTTCAACATTTTTTAAAATTTATCTTTTTATAAAATATTGAAAGTTTCTCGGTGTTTTAATTTCTTTTTCAAAATGTTGGCCTACTTAAAAAGTTCGACATTTTAAGTTCATTTATTTTGCAAAGTTCCAAATTCCAGATTTTATTTTTATAAATTTTCGATTTTTCCCGAAATTTTGAAGTTATTCTTCAAATCGAAGTTTAACCTTGAATTTTTATTAAAAATTCGTACACGTTTTATCAATATTTGAGATTAAAGTGAAAATTTAATAAATTTTGAATGTTAAAGTTAAAGTTTTTCTCCAGTGTAGGGCTGTAATCTCGAAATATCTACTTTTTTTGAAAATTTTAATGTTAAAACCTAATATTCGGTTCGAAAAAAAGTAGATTTTGAATTTTAAGTGAAAATTTGAAGGAAAAAAATAAAACAAATATAAGTTTAAATTCGGAAGGTAAATTGTCATTTCATAAAAAATAATTAAAGAAATGAGGCGCAGAAAAGGCATCAATTTAAGAGAAAAAAATGTTTTGGAAACTTCGAATTTAGGGACAAAATTTCGAGTTTTTTCTCAACATTTCGACTTATTTCGAAAAATCGATTTTTTTTTCGAAATTTCTCTAAAGTTAATGTTTTGAAATGTCGAGATTTTCAAAAGGTCGAAGTTTTCAAAAAAAAGTCGAAATTTGGAAAATGTTGAAATTTTTAAAGGGTACTTTTCAAGAAAAGTCGAAAATGCCAAAATATTAAAAAAATCAAAATTCTCAAATTTTCAAAAACACAAAATTTTGGGAAAAATACTAATCTCGGTAAAAGTAAAATTTGAAAAAAAATTAAAATTCTGTAGGATCATATTTTTAAATAAATTTACCAAAAAAATTTCAAAATGTTAATAAAAATGAGAACTTAAAACTGGGAATTTTAAAATGTCGAATTTTTTTTATAAATCGGATGTTTATTAAAAAAATTCAAAATATTGATAAAAATTCGCAAATTTGAATTCGAAATTTTTACCAAAAAGTCAAAATTTTCATTAAAATCAAATTCTTCAGAAGAGTAAAAATAATGACAGAAAGTCATCATTTCGAAAAATCAAAGAATTATTCCAAAAAATTTCAACTTTCGGACAAAGTTAAAATTTTCATTAAAAAAATTTCAAAAAGTTTTTAAAAGTTCCATAAAAGTCGAAATTCCAACACAAAGTACCAAATTTAAAAAATAATTCGAATTCTTCAAAAACAAACTGAAAACTTCGAGAAAAACTCAAAATTTTGTGTTAACATTTGTTAATAAAAATAGGACCTAAAAAAGTGGGAATTTTAGAATGTCGAAATAAAAATAAATCGAGAAAAATTCGCAAATTTGAACTAAACATTTTTAGAAAAACGTCATAATTTTCATTGAAATAAAATTCTTCGGAAGAGAATAAAAATAGTGTCAGAATGTCAGCATTTCGAAGAAATGCTGAATTATTGTTAAAAGGGTCCACCTTTTGGAAAAAGTCAAAAGTTTCAACAAAAAAAAATCAGAAAGTTATAAAAGAGTCGAAATTTCACCACAAAGTACGAAATTTAAGAAATAATTGGAATTTTTTTAATATTTGATATGAAATGGCAATTATTTTCCTTCCGAATTTAAACTATATTTTTCTCATTTATTCTTCTCCTTCAAATTTTAACTTCAAACTCAAAATCTACGTTTTTTGAAGATTAAAGTTTTCAAAAAAAGTCGACATTTCGAGATTACAATCCAACATTGAAGAATAACGTAACGTAAAAGAGTTAAATAAAAAATTTTGAAAATTTTTAATCTCAACGATTTATAAAAAATAAAAAATCAGGGTTAAACGCCGGATTTGAAGAAAAAGTTCATCTTCGGGAAAAAACTAAAATTTATAAAAATAAAATTCGGTTTAATACAAAATGTTGGTATTTTGAAAAATAAATGAACTTTTAAAATGTCGAACTTTTTTAAAAAAGTCAAAATTTTGAAAAGTTTAAGCTTAAAAAAACTAAAATTTGAAAAATGTTGAAATTTTTATAAAAAATTAAAATTTTTAAATAAATTCAGGTTTTTCTAAAAAGGTCGAAATTTGATAAATCTTTTAAAAAAATAGTCGGGCACAATTTTGGAAAAATGCTAAACCTTGAAAAAGTTTGAATTTAAAAAAAGCGAGATTTTGAGAAAATATCGAATTTTCAAAATTTTGTCAAAAGAATTTTTTTAAAACGAATTTTTCAAGAAATTTAGAATTTTCGAAAAGTCGTGTTTAACAGACAAATTTTGAACTAAATTTTTTAGTGGAAATTAGAAAAATAACAACATTTTCATAAAAAGTAAAAATTTTCAATAAAAAGATTGCAAAAAATGTGAAAATTCTGAAAAATTCGATATTTTAAACAGTCCAATTTTGAAAAATATTTGAAAAAATTGTAATTTTGAGCAAGGTAAAAATTTTCAAAAAAAAATTGGAGAATTTCAAAAGATGCTGAAATTCTTAAGAAAAATTAAATTTTTCTATCCAAAAGCGAAATTTTCAAAAAAACCAAAATTTTTGAAAAGTCGTTCTAATTTAATTTTTTAAAAAAATTGAAAGCCAGGATTTTAAAAAAATCGAGATTTTTAAAAAATGGCCAAAAATTTTAAAAATAATTGAAGTTTTGAAAAATTGTGATTTGAAAAGATCAGAATTTTCAAAAAAGTCCAAATTTTCAAAAATAGATTGACAATTTAAAAAACACCGAAATTTTCAAAAAAATTGGAAAGTTTGTATCAAAAAGTGGAATGTTTATTGTGAAATTTTAAAACCAAGGAATTTTAGAAATATCAAAATTTTCAAATAAGCCAGAATTTTGAAGACGAGGTAAAAATATTGAATAAATCAAAAGTCAAAATGTTGAAATTCGAATTTTGTAAACAAGTTTTTTGAACCGAAATTGCATTTGAAAATTAAAATTTTCAAACAAAAGTAGACATTTCGAAATTACAGAACTAGATTGCAGAAAAACTTTAACATTTAAAAGTTAAACTCGAAATTTTAAAAATTTTCTCACCGATTTGTAAAAAAAGCTCAAATTTCGGGAAGAAACTATAGTTTCTGAAAATAAAATTTGGTTTCATACAACATTTTAGAACAGATTCGAGATTTCCAAGACAATTTGGAATTAACAAAGTATGCAATTTTCAATTTTACTTAAACGTGGAATTTTGATAAAAATTTCTAATTTCTAAAATTTATTATTCAAAAATTGACAACTTCTCAAATATTCTAAATTAGGTTCGTAATTTTAAAAATTCTGTTTTCCAAATGAAAATGTAACTGTAGCTGAAAAAGCCCCATCAACTCTTTGTTAACGTTTCAACTTATTAGGCGATTTCGAATGGGACGGCTCGGAAATCGACAACGAAATGGCAGACCTAACCTACATAAATGCCAACAACATGCTGATGCTACCCGATTCGGGCTGGGAAAACAGGACAGAGCCATCCAGCACCGATCTGGTGCTTATGGTGCCTGGGAATTCCCGGAACACTTCGAACTCCGTCCTCGCTTTAACCTCATCGTCTAGTAGCGCCCCCATGGAGGTAGACACGAACTCATCGATGGCCGTTGCCGTCTCGGGAAGTATCGTGTCCGAAGCCTCATCCGAAGCGACAACGCCGGAACAACCATCCTTGCCACCAATTGGTAATCAATTGCCGGCGTTGGTTGCCGGTAATGAAGTTTGCAGAACCACTTGGCCGGAGGCCAGCTCGTCAAGCACCGAATTGGTACCTTCGACTTCCTCACAGCACAGGAAAACGTATCCTTATAGGAGGCGGCAAACTGTAGAGGTACGTCTGTCGGGATTTTAAAAAGTCGTCTAATTTCTCGTTCTAGGGATCTACCATAAATCCACCTACGCTGAAGGTCAACGAGAGCATAATTTCGCTACTGCTTAAGCTACACTCGCACTTGTCCGGGGTACCTGATAGTTTTAGTTTAGAGGAGGAAGACCAGAGCACTTCGACTGTTGATGATAATCCTCTGGTCGGTGACGGTCCGTTTTTCATCGCGAAACTGCTACGAAGGATGGCGGCCGCCGACGACAACTGTAGACAATTCATACAGGTACGACAATTGGTTCTGGGTTTAAGTAGTATCAATTCAATAACTCATTAATGTACCTTATCAGGAAACAAGAACAAAGCTGTGGCCATCAAAGGAAGAACGAGAGGAAGCCATGAAGCAAAAAGATAACAAAGAACGCGAAGAGCGGCGACGCAAAGCGAAGGAAAGACAACAGAAACTGATGGCGGAATTTGCCTCCAAACAAAAGCAGTTTATGGAAAAGATGGAAACCAACGATAACTCCTCTGGTGAGTATCTTTTGGCTAAGTTCCTTTGTCCTCATCATTTACTGTTTTAGAAATGGACGAGGAAATCTTGGTTAGCAAGCAGGAATACGATTGCGTCATTTGCAATCAGAGCACCCCCAGCACCGAAGACAAACCGATGGGACTGGTGGTTCTCGTCCAGGCGACCAGCGTGATAGGTCACCGGAGGCGTGTCGGTCAACCCGAGCGGTCGGTACTTCCGGTGTGCGACGAGGATAGAGAGCTGCTCAGAAGAGACGATACGTTGAGCGCGGAATTCGACCGAAGAGTTGAAGAGTTCGACCGACATTTTGACCCCGTAAGTCACTTTGGCAAACGAGTAAAATAGTCAGAATCTCACTACAGAAGTAACGAAACATTTTAAATTCGTGACAAATTAGTTGGTTATGTTTCACAAAAATGTTGACTTTATTCTGATGAGTTTTGGAGGATTGATCTATCATCAAAGACAATGCTGTCCTGACATTAATTTTTCATCCAAAGCCAATCTCTTAAGATAAACGAGTAGTCTGGTGAATTTTGGATGATCACCAATGGCAATGTTGCTCTGACCACTAGTCATTAAGTTTTTGATGGCAAATTAATGATCTTTTTAATTGTATTTGATGATGAATTAACCCCTTAAAACTAGTCAGACACAATTAAACTTTTTGCGAATCTTAACCAAATCCTTTCTATCCTTAAATTATTAAGGATAGAAAGGATTTGGTTAAGATTCGCAAAAAAGCCATTAGGATGTACCAAATGGCCAGTACTTTCGATGTGCGATAAAGATAGAGTATCTTAGAATAGATGAAATGTTGAAGGCGAATTTGCATTTTTTACGTTAGACATACATCACCAGTAATTCATCTGCAGTAAAAAATGTAAAAGTCTTTTTGTCTGCATTTCATTCAAAGTGAGCATCCAAATATAATGGTTTACGTTTATCTTTCAACATCATCATGGATGAATCAACCAGAATTCACAACTAAAATGCAAAAGTGTAAATTCGACCCTACAGGAAAGAGTTTGACCAAAACCTGATCAAAATGTTTGCGAAACAACCAAATCATCTTCCATTACCTAATTAGCAATTTTTACTTCAGGAATCTTGGTTCCTATCGATCAATCTCGGCTGGGATAGTGGCGTTCATGTCCAAACGTGCGGACATCATTTGCATCTGGATTGCCTCAATTCCTACCTTAATTCGCTTAGATCTCAGCAGAGGAACACTAAGTTTGTCCCCCGAAAAGTAATCGCGACGATTCTCGCATTTCTCTTTCTAATGATGTATCTTTTAGGGGAGAGTACCTTTGTCCTCTTTGTAGACAGTTAGCCAATTCTGTTTTGCCCTTAAGTCCACAACTAGGCGACTGCGCTCAAATGGTGCGGTCCAAGCAGTCCAGCATGAGGGAAGTTCTGGAAGAACTGTCTGATTTTCTGAGAGAAAACGATCAAAAACCGGTAAGTTTATTTTTTTACATCTGTTGCGCGTTTGATATAGCATTTACTAGTAGACGGTGCTGTAATAAATGTTAGGTAAGAAAACATAACTTTAAGACTATTGTTTAAACTCTTCTCATGTAATTTTCGTCAATTTTTGCCTCTTATCTGCGTGTGTTTGGTTTTCATATGCTCATGCTTGTCTGTTTAAAATTTCGCAAACATCTATTTAACAAACATTTTTTGTTAGTAATTTTAGTATTTTGACTTTCCTAACGAAATTTTAACTTTTGAGTAGTTTCTTCAATAATTCGTACAAATTGGCAATAATTTTCTAGAGCACATCAAGTATGGCCGAAGCAATCGGTAAAGTAATGGACGACATGTCAAGCAGCACCCAACTGAAGGCGATGTTCATTAAACCAAAAAATAACAAGCCAATCCCTCAAAGCCTGTTTCTATTTGTAACATCAATAGCTAGGACCAATTTGGAAGTAGAATTAATACAGAGGGGAGGATCTTTGGTCGACCAAAATGAGCCACCAAATCCCCTGTTGCCTAAAAGAGACTGCATAGGTAATTAACTCGGTTTGATCATTATGAACCTTAACGACTCACTACTTCCAGTTCCATTATTACACGTATTGGCGGTTCACGCCCGAGTCGCCCGAGTATTGGCCATGTGGCCGGCGTGGATGACCTTCCAACAGCTTTGCGGGTTACCCGCTAAAGCGCCTGTTACCGCTTTGGCCCCGATCGAAAGGGAAGTGCCTTTACTGCTTAGAGATCCGGTTGCTCTACTGATCCAATTCGTCCTCCTGCTGCCGCTGCACCTCGACCAGAGTAAGTTAAAAAAGTTAGGAAAAAACGAATCTGCAATGTATCATTTCCACAGCTTATTTCACCACTACTGTGCAAATGGTGTATAATTTGCTCTATTACCAAGTGGTGGGTCAAGTCTCTTGCAGTTTGACAAACTCCGAAAGAATGAACGCGGCTTCATCGGCGGAAACTGGAAGGATCATTCACCTGAGCGGAGCTCTGGCTCTAATCCAGGAATACTTAGGACAGACTGATTTATACATCGAGGAAGACGGGGAATCGTCTGCAAGACCGCCGATCAATTGGCTGGCGTTGGAACAACAAGTTCAGAAGCTTTGTCTTCCTTTCCTAAGAATAGCATCTCTCCTGAAACACCATCTCTATCAGCAGCCTCTACCGGAGATAGCCACGCCTCAGAACGAATTCGTTCGCCTTGTTTACTATTTGGAGCTAGTGACTGAGCCTATGGAATGGGGATGCTTCAATGCCGCCGTTGCTTTGAATTGGCCATCGGACACAGATATGTTCAGGGCTTCACCCGAATCGTGGTGCAACCAGTTGGCTGCATTCATCAGCAAGAGTCAAATAGCGGCGAGGTCCTTTTTGGTCGACCAGCACATCACATGGCACCCCCCGAGACTCCTTCAGTTACCTAGGGAATATGAAAAGATATTTACAGTAAGTACTCCCATTTGTTAGTCTTTAGCAGAATTGGACACCGTTTTTGACAGACTTTTTATAAATAAGGTTGCTAAAGATTTGCAACAAAAAGTCTTCTTCTGCTGAAGATTTTCAACAAAAAGTCTTCAGCAAACTGTTTTGAAACAAAAGCAATATTTTGAGGAAAATTTTCAACTCGGAACACAAAATTTCGATAAAAACGTTTCCATAAAGTCCTAAATTCTGATTTTTGGTTGTTTGTGAAGTTGTTGAATTTAATTGTTGTTTAATTGAGTTCAATCTAAAAATATCATTTAAAACTACTTAAGAATTTTTGATTTCAAAAAATCAATGTTTTCTAGAAATGTTGTTTTTGACTTAGCATCTTTTTGAAATCCTGTGAAATCCTTTTTCCAACATTGAAGTCCGTATTTGTAAGTTTTCATTTCTGAATCAAGTTCTTGGCATTTTGTTTTGTGTTTCACTTTTTAATTGTCCCCACGTTTCTCGGCATATCATCGCTTTGGTGGTGAACAGTGATAACCCACAAAAAAGTGTAAAATTGCGTTAAAACTGTTAACAAATACTAAGAAGCATAAAGTTTGATTTCTAAAAGTATCCTAGCCCAAAACCTTTTGCAAGTCCTTGGAGCACAAAATTTGCTAGATGACGGAACCCAAATGTTTAAAATCTTACAATAGAAACATCCAATTAAAAAGCACAATCCTTAAATTAAAAATACCGTATTTTTTCGAAATGTGGACTTTTTCTGAAAATTACGACTTTTCTTCTGAATATTTTGATATTTTTGAGAAAAATTCTCTTTCAAAATCCACAATTTTACAAATTTCGTCGTTAAAAAAAACTCATTTTATCAAAATATTCCCCATTTCAGAATTACCACTTTTTCTAAATTTTGACTTTTTTGTCAATTACGACTTTTTAAAAATTGAAATACAATTTTGTCCCCTGAAACCAAGAAAGATTTCAATATTTGAAGATAACTGAGAACTAGTCCGTTCCACCAAAAAAAAAAACATTTTTTAAATAAATTTTGACAATTGAATTTTCCACTTATTTTAAAATTCACTAAATAATCAGAAAAAACCGAATATTAAAAAAGTGAAAGTTCAGTCAGTGGAGAGAAGAAAGTGGAATAAACTCGTAATTTCGAAATTTTGAGAAAAAACCCTATTTTGGGAAAGGATTTTTTAAAAAACCAAAACTGAATAAAAATCCAACCTTTCGGAAGAACTCGAAAAATACTGAAAATTCTAAAAATGCCAAAATATTTCCAGAGGTCAAATATTGTAAACAAAATTCGCAATTTCCAAAACACTTTTCTCGAAATTTTTACTTTTTGATTCCAATTTTGACATAATACTTAAATTTCAATAAGGAAATTCAATGTACAAGAGATCTTTCTCTCGAAATTACCCAAAAATATTTTTATCAGCATTTTTAATTTTCGATAATATGAGGGAAAAATCAATTTCAAAGAAAAAGTCCAGAAAGTTCCAGAAACTAAAACATCGCATTTTGAAATAAAAGTCAAAATTAAAAAAAAAGGCAAATATTCAGAAAAATGGCAGAATTTTGATAGAAAAAATGTTCAACTCGGAACACATAATTTCGATAAAAACGTTTCCAAAAAGTCCTAAATTCTGATTTTTGATTGTTTGTGAAGTTGTTGAATTTAATTGTTGTTTAATTGAGTTCAATCTAAAAATGTCAGTTAAAACTACTGAAGAATTTTTGATTTCAAAAAATCATTGTTTTCTAGAAATGTTGTTTTTGACTTGGCATTTTTTTTTTTTAATTTTTGGCTGTGAAATCCTTTTTCCAACATTGAAGTACCTAATTGTAAGTTTTCATTTCTAAATCAAGTTTTTGGCATTTTGTTTTGTGTTTCACTTTTTAATTGTCCCACGTTTCTCGGCATATCATCGCTTTGGTGGTGAACAGTGGTAACCCACAAAAAAGTGTAAAATTGAGTTAAGACTGTTAAAAAATACTAAGAAGTTTGATTTCTAAAAGTATCCTAGCCCAAAACCTTTTACAAGTCCTTGGAGCACAAAATTTGCTAGATGACGGAACCCAAATGTTCATAATCTTAAAATAAAAACATCCAATTAAAAAGCATAATCCTTAAATAAAAATACCAAAAAATGTTTATGTTTTGTCTTCTGCTTGCAGCTTTAGAGAAGAAAATATGACTATTTCGATAACAAACTTTTTCAAAAGTGCTCTGGCTCAAGTTTTTGTTTATGTGGGTTAGAACAGTTCATCACCAAAGCGACGATATTGTGAACAGTAAAAGGGTTATAACCACCCAGTTCTTCGCGTCAGGGTTCAAATTGTGGCATATGTTAATTTGTGCCCAATGTTGAGCCACCTTGGAGGGACCAATAACCCTTAAAATTCAATAAACTTTAAATGTCAATGAAGGTTAATAAATCGGGGGGGGGGGGCTGATATAGATAACGCAAAAAGCCTAAACACGAATCCTTTCACGTTGCAGTACTACCACGAGCGACCCTGCAGCCAGTGCCATTCAGTACCAACTGAGACGAGCATATGTCTGTTGTGCGGCACAATCGTTTGCCTCAAACAGAATTGTTGTAAGCAGCAGAACGTGTGCGAGGCCGTTGCTCATTCCCTGGAATGTGGCGCCGGCACCGGAGTGTTTCTGGTGGTGACATCTACCTATATAATCGTAATTAGAGGCCATAGAGCTTGCCTGTGGGGTTCACTTTATCTCGACGAGTTCGAAGAGGAGGATCGTGATTTAAAGTAAGTAAAAAGTAATTGATTTGTTTTTTTTTATTTTAATTTAAATCGTAGGCGCGGCAAACCCCTCTACCTGAGTAAAGACAGATACCAACTTCTAGAACAACAATGGCTAGCACACAGATTTGACCATACGAAGAAGACTTGGGTACAACATCGGAACGCTCTATAATTTGCATATAAGTATAGGTTTTGAATAAATTTTACATAATCATATGGTTTTTATTAACGTATATTTTCTTATATTTTTAAACTGTGATAAGATATTTTTGCAGAAAAAATATTAAATATTTAGTTTTTCTAATATTCTCATCTTACTTATTGTAGATTTCATACTTCTGTTGCTCTATTCTTATTCTAGTCTATGAAAGGTTGATCTTTACCCCAATATCTGCCTAACATTGACAAAATAATAACCTCATGCTTTTTTTAAAAAGAAAAAATTACCTTGTTAAAATTAATATAGATTTTATAAATAAAGTATATACCCACCATATTAAACTTCCCTTCGAATCAATTGCACCAGTAAATTTGCATTTGTGGCAGTTTTTTAGCTTCATTTTGGCTGACTTAATTATCATTAGGTTTTGTTTTGCAGAATTCAGTTTATTTTGTAAAGTTTGAATCTTCTACTGCTGAATGTCTCCTGAATTATGGAATTGCTTTAATTAAAAAAAGAATTCTTTTCTAACATCAAATTTCTTTGACAGCATGGAAGTTCTTAAGTAATTTAAGTTTCTTTTGTTTCATAAAAGTTCCTTTTTCATCACAAAAGCTGCTATTGCAGCACAAACTTTCTTTTACAACATATAGTTGCGTTTTTAGGATGCAAATGTCATTGCAGGATGGAAGTTTCCCTTTACATTTTGTTTGGAATGTCACGGTAACTGCATTAAAACAAGTGGAAGTTTTCATGAGGTTTCATTAGATTATACTCTTTGTTTATTTAATAGTTTGGCCATTATTCTATTGTTTTAGTTAAGTAGGTGGAAGTTTAAGCGAAACTTTCAAACTTGTTCTATCTATCGTAATATACTTGGACGTTTAATTTTCATAGTTATTGATTCTATATGTAGCACTATTTACACATTATACTTGTGGTATGGTGGAAATATTGCTTGTGATAAATAAATAACGATGCCTAGTTTACTGTTTTGATTTGTACTTCCTACTAAAGATTTTTATTTAGTTATTTATTTTGTTGTAAAATACTGCAGTAATATGTATAGCATAGTTTTGTGGAACTGTAAAATAAAGACATTTCCCTTTAGCGGTAGTTTGTATATTTATTCCCAAACCCCTAACTTAAAAGAGTGCAATTAGGTCACCAATGCCAAAGTTTAAAGTTAACAGTGTCACCCTTAGAGAATATAAATAATTTATACAGTCAAAGGTGTCACCTGTATTCCTGTATTTAACAGACAATACCACTCGCTCATCCCAAATCTCATAAACCGTTTAACTTCCAGACATGAAATTTGGCCAATAGTTTTTTTATATGACGGAGGCATCCACTAAGAAAGAATTTTTGAAATTTGGCCCCCTGGGGGGGTGAAAATGTGTATCAAATTCTGCATGTACTGAATGAGTCTCCAGGTTGCAGACTATCAATAAACAACTAATTTAAGTTGTTATGCACAAAGGTGATTTGCTAGTGAAATACTGCTGAGGCAAGTTCACACCTCTGCGATTCACATTTGTATGTGATGTACATAACACGAGAGCAGTTTTGTTAAAAGAATTTTATATGTACTTGAAAATTCAAAATTGCGACTTTTTTTCAACATTTGAGAATAACTTTTTTTTCTCAATTTTGACTTTTTTGCCAATCACGACCTTTTAAATTAAATTTCGACTTTTAAAAATTTTCACTTTTTTTCAAAGTATTTTTATCAAAATTTGAACTTTCTAAAAAACTAGATTGTTTTTAATGTTGGATATTTTTCAAAATTTCGCCCTTTTCTCGAAACTTTTGGTTTATGTAATTTTGGCTTTTCTAATTTATTTTGTAATTTCAATCATTTTAAAACTTTTGGAAATTTCGACTGTAAATTTTTTTACAATTTTGTAAATTTTAAAAAATTCGATTTTTTTAATGAAAATTTTCAGTTGTTTTAAATATGTCGTCTTTTTTCGAAATGTGAACTTTTTCTGAAAATTACGACTTTTCTTCTAAATATTTTGATATTTTTGAGAAAATTTCAACTTCAAAATCCACAATTTTACAAATTTCGTCGTTAAACAAAAATCCCATTTTATCAAAATATTCCCCATTTCAGAATTGCCATTTTTTCTAAATTTTGACTTTTTTGTCAATTACGACTTTTTAAAAATTGAAATAAAATTTTGTCCCCTGAAACCAAGAAAGATATCAATATTTGGAGATGACCAAGAACTAGTCCGTTCCGCCCCCCCAAAAAAAAAATTAAATAAATTTTGACAATTGAATTTTCCACTTATTTTAAAATTCACTAAAAGTATCAGAAAAAACCGAATATTAAAAAAGTGAAAGTTTAATTTAGAGAAAAGAAAGTGGAATAAACTCGTAATTTCCAAAGCGACGAATTTTGAGAAAAAACCCTATTTTGGAAAAGGATTTTTTGAAAAACCAAAATTGAATAAAAACCCAACCTTTCGGAAGAACTCGAAAAATGCTGAAAATTCTAAAAATGCAAAAATATTTCCAGAGGTCAAATATTGTGAAAAAATTCACAATTTCCAAAAACACTTTTCTCGAGATTTTTACTTTTTGATTCCAATTTTGACATAATACTTAAATTTCAGTAAAGAAATTCAATAAAACTTTTTTCTCGAAATTACTCAAAAATATTTTTATCAGCATTTTTAATTTTCGATAATATGCCGATCTAATTAAGAAAAAAATAGACGATTTTCGAGAAAACCGAAATTTGAAGGAAAAACCAATTTCGAGGAAAAAGTCCAGAAAGTTCCAAAAACTAAAACATCGCATTATGAAATAAAAGTCAAAATTTCGAAAATAAGATAAAATATAAAATTGAAATTTCTGAAGTCAAATTTAAAAAAGTCAAAATTTAAAAAAAAAGGCAAATATTCAGAAAAATGGCAGAATTTTGATAGAAAAAATGATTTCCCAAAGAAGAGTTCAAAAAGTGGAATTTTGAGAATTAAGTCGAAATTTCGAAAAAGACGAATTGATACTAATTTTAAGAGAAAAATTCAAAATTTTTAGCAAAGTTGAATATCGAATTTTGATATAATAATATCGAGAAAAAGACAAATTTTAAGAAAACTGCTTAAAATTTTTGAAAAATCAAATTCTAAAAGATAAAAATTTTCAGGAAAACCTGATATTAATAAAAATAAAGAAATGTAACAAAAAATGGAATCATTGAAAAGCAGTCGACATTTCTAGAAAAACTATCAAATAAAGCATTAAAGATCGAAATTTTTTAGAAAAAATTCAAGCTTTAGGGAAAAGCACAATTTTAAGATTAGCCGTTTATGAAAAAAAAAGCGAATCTTGAAAAAAAGTCAAAATTTTTAGAAAGATACGAATTTCCAGGAAAAATATTCAGATTTCCGGGAACATACATGATGAGGTTTTAAATTAAATCTCAAATTTGCGGAAAAAGACGGATTTAGAGAAAATTTCCAAGTTTCGATTTTTTAAATTCGTTGTTTTTTAGAAATTTCGATTTTTTTCTCTTGAAAAACAAAAAAAAGATCGAAATTTTGAGAATAAAAAATTCGAAATTTAGTAAACACTCGAAATTCTTCAGAAAGGGTCAGACTTTTGTCGAAATTTTGGAAAAAGGACAAATTTAGAGAAAAATGTAATTTTTAGAATTTTCTCTTGACCGCTTGAATCAGAGCCAGACATAGCGCCCCAACCGAAGTCAGAAAATGTCCAATATATAGATAAATGTTGAAATTTTGAGAAACCAGTTTTATTTCATTTATAAACCATTCCAGGAAAAATTTTCTCGGAATTTTTGTCTTTTTACAGAATTTTTAAAAAAGTCATTATTACATAAAAATTTCCAGATATTTGAAAAAAAGTGATCAAATTTTGAGGAAAAAGGTAAATCTTGATGAAGCAAGTCTAAATTTAAAGAAAAGCCGAAGTTTCCGGAAAAACGAATTTTGAGAAATGGTAGAATTTCGAAAAATAAAACAATTTTGAGATAAAAATTCGAAGTTTTGACTAAAGTCGGATTCTGATGAAAGAAATCGAAGTTTAAGGAATAAATTTGAAATTTCGAAAGAAATGTATGGAAAAAGGCGAATTTTGAGAAATAAGTCGAAATTTCGAGAAAATGTCAATAGCTTAAAAAAGGACGAATTTTGTGGAATGGAAATTTTTTAGAGAACGTCTTCTCAGTTAAATATAACTTTTCTTTTAACTGCTCAAACCGGTGACGAAGGAGGGGGGGGGGAAGCGTCCTAAGCTGCCCTATTATAGCTACGCTTATGTTAAAACTACTTCCACAAAGACAAGGGCCTCACAAAGATTTATCCGCCCGGGACCTCGCAATGGCCAAGACCGTTCCTGCGTAGTCAATAGCAGTGGCGGACTAACAGGGGGGCAGAAAATACCTCCGCTTTCCCCTGATCAAATCCTAAATAACCCTGATATTATTATATTACTTTAAAGAAATATTCACATTTTTCAGATGTGAGTCAATTCTCTTAAGAATGTGTCAATGAATGAAACCCTTAAATAATTGGTCACTCCAGCCTCCAGCACCAGGCAAAATAAAACCTGTTTTATGACTGGGTAAATGGCAAGTCTGGCATTACAATTGTTGTTTGAATTAGCTAGAATATTGGCTAAATATATCGTTGTATTTGTCTTTAACTGAATTCAATTAAACATCCCCAAAAGTTTATTCCTCATGGTGGACTTTTATTGGTCGGAAACATTATGTTTATTAATTTAATTTAAAATTTCTACGACCCAGTTTGGAAATATTTAAATTTTTATTAATGTTTGTTGACAATATGCAAAAACTGTTTTCGAATATTGTCAACAAAGATTAATAAAAATTTAAATATTTCCAAACTGGATCGTAGAAATTTTAAATAAAATTAAATAAATCCAACAATGAACCGGTGGAAAAGAATTATGGATGCATATTTTCTGATAAACTTTTTGTAAATGAATTTAATTGATATATAATTAATTTAAACTCGAAATCTCAACTTTTTCCTTAAAATTTGTAGTTTATGTAAATTCGTTTTTTAAGTCTTTGTTGACTTTAATTAATTTATTTATAAAAATCATTATTTTTTTGAAATTATTTTTTATTGTTTACAGAATTTTTGGAATTTCAGAATGTATATGTTTTCAAACCGGCTTGAGTTGTGTTTAAGAAAGAAGCTGTGCGTATTATTTTTTTCGCCCTTATTATTAAAGACAACTCTTATAATACCATAATACTGCAATAATAGTTATTAAATCAAACATTTTTTTGGTCCCATTTTATCTTTGGTGTAGAAAGTCATGACTCATCCTAATTAACGCTAACTGACAACATAAGCGCTGCAAAAAAATTAAATTAGGAAAACTTGGCAATTGCCTTTTTTTTTAAATTTGTTTTCCAACTATTCAAAATTTAGACTTTTTTTAAACATTTTGATTTTTTTTTGAAAATTTAACTTTTTATGAAAATGAAATGAAAATTTCCACTTTTTTCAAAATTTTGACATCTTTGAAATTTTCAACTATTCAAAATTTCGACTTTTTTAAAAATCACGAATTTTTCTAAAATTTCGACCTTTTTAAAAAAGTCAACTTTTTTTGAAGATAACTTTTTCCAAAAATTGACTGAAATTTCGACTTTTTAAATTTTATACTTTTTCCAAAAATTGTTCGATTTTCTTTGAATATTTCGGCTTTTGATAATTTTTAATGTTATTCAAAATTTTCGAATTACTTAGTTTTGTTTTTAAAAATTTTTAATTTTTTTAAAGAACTGCACTGCACCAGTTTTTTCAATTTTGATATTTTTTTGAAAATTGATATTTTTCCAAATTTCGTCTATTTTAAACATTTTCCTTTTTGCAGTTTTTGACGTCAATATTGTGACTATTATATCACGATTTGTTTGCATAATTTCGACTTTTTGTGAATAATTTCGACTTTTTTTTGAAGATTTATTTTTTTTGAAAATTTTACTTTTTTTGAAAATTTTTACATTTTTCAAAATTTCAGCTTTTTTCAAAATTATCAATTTTTATTAAATTCCAACTTTATGACAATTTTGACATTTCACTAGTGTTTTAAATTATCATTATTTTCAAATTTTTCGCTTTTCTAATTTTCATTTTTTTATTATTTCAGAATATTTAAAAAATTTCGACCATTTTTCAAATGAATCTATTTTTCAAAGTTTAGATTTTTTTAGAAATTTAAAATTTCTTCAAAATTTTACCAATTATCTTAAACATTTCGTTTTTTCATTCAATTTCAATTTTTTTTTAATCTAATGAATTGTTCTGAAAATTCCTCCTTTTTTCAAACTTTTAACATTTTTCTCAAAATTTTGACTTTATTTCCCAATGTTGAAATTTTGCCTTTTTTAAAACTTTCTCAGCAAAAAGTCGAATACTCGAAATTTTATCAAAATTTTAAGTTTATCTAACATTTGGATTTTTAAACAGTTTTTATAAATTTCGAATTCTCAAAATCTTAGCTTTTTACTAGAAATTTCGCGTTAAAATTTGAATATTATTTCGATTTTTTCAAGTCTCACAAAAAGCGAACTTTTTTCTCAAAACAAAGTGTTTTCGTGTTAAAATTAGAATTTTATTTCGGGTATATTTCTAAGACTCATAATTAACAAGAAAAACAGATATTGGTCAATTTGAACATTACTTTTTTCCCAACTACAAATATCTATAAATATTTTCCATTGTAAAATTTGTGCATCTTGATGGCAATAAATACTCTCAGTTCAAATACAACTTTTAGAAAAGGAATACCCTTCCAGTAATTTTATCATTTTACCCAAACATCTGTTTTTACTTAGAAAGTAAGATAAATAAACAATTGGCCTGCATCACAATAGCAGACAAAACTTCAAAAGGGGCTGGGCGAGTCATAACAGTAATTATTATTAAATTGCTTTTCGTTGAAATTTATGCTTCAAGTTTGTTATTATGATTAATTATACTCTTTTATGAAGTACATATTTCTGCTTAAATTCATTAGAAATACAGCTGTACTTGGAAACACCAATAGAGCAATACAAAGGGATAAATAGGCAGTACACTTTTTGAAAATAGTCCAAATCAAAAACAAACAAACGAAATTAAAATTAAGGCAAAGACGCATGAAAAACGCTGAAAAATGTAAAAAAGTAGGACATGACATAAAATCCGGTCTCTAGTAATTATTACGGTAGTATTATGGTATTATCCAAGCTGTCTTTAATATTAAAGTCAGAAAAAAATAATACGCAACATCCAAAACTTAGGGCCGGTTTAAAAAAATATATAATGCTGAAATGCCAAAAATTCTGTCTAAACAATAAAAAATATTTTCGAAAAAGTAATAATTTTTATATATAAATTAATTAAAAAGTCAACAAAAACTTAAAAAACGAATTTACATAAACTACAAATTTTAAGGAAAAAGTCGAGATTCCGAGATTAAATTAATTATATCAATTAAATTAATTTAACAAAAAGTTTATGAAAAATTTTAAGAAATACGCATACATAATCTTTTTACACTAGTTTATTGTATTAACTAATATTTAAATTTGTTTTAAATTCTTTTAGAAACCTTAAGTTGAATTCAGTTAAAGAAAAATATAACGATTTGTTTATTCCAACAAGAGCATTTTGGCTAATTCAAGCAACAATGCTAATGTAGGACTTGCCATCTACCCAGTCATAAAACAGGTTTTATTTTGCCTGAAGGCTGAAGTGACCCATTACTTAAGAGTTCAAACGATTTCAAAATACTACCCCACCAGCCGCTCATCACTGACGGCTGTCGGAACCTGCAATTACCGTGTCCCTCTATTGGTGAAAAGATTAAACAAAAGGATGCAGAGGACCGGGGATAAGATCAAGTGGACGCAAAGACCATAATTGATTTTGGTGGATGCGTCCTGAAGCAGAGCTCCTAAGCGTCCAAAAATGGCGTACGCTTTTACTCCATAGCTTCCGCCATCTGTACTATATTCAATCAACGGTACCTACATAATTTTATCAAAATCAAAACACTACGGCCATCAAGACTTTTTACGCGGTACTAATATTCTTTTAACTTTGCTGAACGCGTCCAAAACGCTGTGGGAATTCCCGTCTTTGTAGCGGGTACTTCCCCAGGAATCCCTGAATGAATGAAGTACAAATAATTCACTCTTGTACGCCTACATTTACATTCTATTTACGTCAAAAAATAAACATTGGCCCCATTTAAAATATATTAAATTTCATTACTTTGATATTTAATAGTTTATTAGTGTGTTATGATATTTTCGCGAACGGATAAGCCTTTTTTCAAATTGTAAAGTAATAAACGCGATCTTATCCGTTCAAAGTAATATCATTAAAAAGTGTAATAGTGTTTTTGATTTTTGTTGCGGTATAAAAGTAAAAAAGTTCAGAATTGAGTTAGTGCATTTTCGAGTATTTGGAAAAAGTAAGTAATTCTTCGCATAATTTAGCCTAGAAATTATAATTGTAGTTTCTAGTCAATATGCACTTACGAGTACATTGCTTCAGTTCTTGCATTTCGCGAGTAGTGTTTATTTTATTTGTAGTGCACGTTTATTAGGGAATAGAACACCCGTTTATCAAAATATTATTCTAAGGATGTTTCCAATTTATGTCTGTTTCTAGAAGTTAAGCTAAATAGTCTACCTATTTCGATCGCTGCTCATGACATCGTTAATTTACGGCCAGTAATAAGAAAGGGCATTTGTAAAATGCATGAGCTGCATTTGGCACTTGTAGCGATTGTAAAAAAATTGAGGGAATTTAAAGATATATATGTTCTTTTAACCAACACATAAAATATTGTTTTTTATGCAAATAATAATTTTTTAGTCTATGTAATTTAGCTATCTTTTATAAAAGTTTCTTATTTTTCTCAATTATTTTTAGTGAACAGGATTTAACCATCTGGCTCTCAGAAAAGGAAGCTAAAAAAAGGGAAGACTGAAGAATGCAAAATCGCTTGCTGGATCTTTATCCAAATATCTTTCCGAATTCTGAAGCGAAGAAAAGTGGCGTTGCCGAAGAAATTAATCAAACTGTTGAATCGGGATCTAATATACAAATCATTGATATTGAAACAGCAAACATAGCTGAAAAGTCTATTAAATATGATATTAATAAAAACTCCGACGTGACTGACACTGAAATACAGGACTAAAAAAGTAATAAATTAAAGAAAAATACTGAGGAAGCCGAAGAATACGTTGCTTTTAAGTTAGAGGTTCTTATCATCCAATGATGCTGCACATTAGCCCATACCTGTGCCAGAGCATATCAAAATTTCGATTATCAAAAAGGGCTGTGAAATATTTCAAAACAAGGACGGACCTTTTGAATCTGTAGAAAGAACAGGTAAAAGAACTAAGGGAACATATCGTTGTTTAACTTTGCCGTGGTTTTACTCACATTTAAACGAGACTAAATATTTAAGGAAGTGGATGCTATACTCTCCATCAACAAAGAAATTATATTGTTGCTGCTGCCTGGTTATTTGCATCAAGGGTGACCAGCACACTAATAAATTTGTGTCTGGTTTTTGTCAATGGCGGAAATTAAATCCAAGAATATCACAGCATGAATCGTCTCATGAACATCTATCAAACTTAGAAAAATGGAAAACGTTGACAATGGGTTTGCAACTTAATAAAATTATTGATAAAGATAATTTGAAGATTATTAACGATGAAACTAAGAAATGGAGAAACATTTTACATCGCCTTTTAGATGTAACGCTATTCTTAGCCCCAACAAAATCCTACCATCCCAGGCCACCGTGAAGATATTTCTTCGGAAAATAGGGGAAATTTTCTAGAATTAGTACAACTGTTAGCGAACTATGATCCGATGTTGAAAGAGCATTGCTTAAAACTAGAAGAGGACTGCTAGTGGGTTAAAGAGAGTACCATCTTATTTGTCAAAAGGAATACAGAATGAATTTATTCAATGTTTGGGTGATCATGTAAGGCAAAAAATTATTGCAGATATTAAAAAGGCCAAGTATTACGGAATCATTTTTGACAACACTCCTGACGAAATTAAAGTAGACCAAATGAGTCAAATCATTAGATTCGTTCATATAGAGAATGACATTGTGGAAGTACGAGAATCTTTCTTGGGTTTTTTTAATGTCTGGAAAAGCTGCTGAGGATATGTCAAAAAACATTCAGCAACAGCTGGAAACAGATGGACTCGATATTGCGTTGTGCAGGGCTCAAGGTTATGACAATGCCGCGTCAATGTCATGTGTCCATGGAGGGGTGCAACGAAAAAACCGAGAAATAAATCCAAAGGCATTGTTCAGTCCTTGTTCTAATCATTCCTTGAGTCTTTGTGGAGTTCATGCATTTGCATGCGTTCCTTCCAGTGTCACGTGTTTTGGAACAGTAGAGAAATTATATTCGTTCTTTTTGTCATCTACACAGGATGGCAATTTCTGAAAGAGAAAACTGGAAAAAAATTAAAACGTTTATCGGATACTCGCTGGAGCGCTCATTACGAGTCAGTAAATGTTGTAAAAGAAAACACAGAGACAATTGTTAGTAGTTTGGAACATTTTCAAGATCCAACAAAAGCAAATCTAGATACAAGATCAGGAGCAAGTCTGCTCCTGCTGGCTGTTTGTGATTTTACCTTTCTAACCTATATACAATTCTGACTTTCTATACTGGAGGAAGTAAATTTAGTTCAACAATATTTGCAGTCTCCAAAAATGACTCTAAATACAGGAATCACCAAACTAAACGCCTTGAATGAGTATTTAGTGACCGAAAGAACCACGATTGTAGAGAATGCTGCAACTTTTGGCATAAAAAATGCAATGACATGGACATCAACATCGAGAAACGAGGAAGAAGGAAGGTAAAAAGAACGATGCGGGGTGAATCAGCTCATGATGCTGGATTATCAATTCAAGAAGAATTACGTCGGTCAATGTATGAATGCATAGACCGATTTATACAAGAATTGTCGACCCGATGCGGGGCCATGAAACAAATCAATAATATTTTCCAAATTATTGAAACAAAGTTTATGCTAGAAGCTTCAGATGACGCTCTGGCTGTAGCAGTTGACAAGCTGATACAAATGTATGGTGAATTTGACAAGGAGCAAGTTTTCCAAGAAATAAAAGGGTACCGCAGGCATGTAAAAGCCACCGATACGAGTATGGCAAATGGAGAGCCCAATAAATCTTTCAATTTATAATAAAATGGAACTTCAGTGAATCGTTACCCGGTATATCGCTTATACTTCAATACTTCTTGACCATTTGCATCTCGGTTGCATCATGCGAGAGGAGTTTTTCAAAACTTAAACTACAATGGGTCAAGAGCGACTGGTTAATCTAACCGTGCTTTCAATAGAAAGACAAATTTCAAAAGAAATCGATTTCACAGAAGTTATTGAGGAGTTCAGTAAATTGAAGGCACGAAAACATATATAACACGCTACAAAAAATAAAAAATCTATCTTCGATTTATTTTATCCAATTTTTTTTTTGTCGATAGATTCGTATTTTATTTTCCTCATCCATATCCATTCCATATTGTAAGTATGTATGTATGTTTATTAAGCCTAAATAATTTAAGTTGAATTTAAATTTCACTTGCCAGATTTTGACGAAATCAACATAAACACTTATTTATACATACAAATGTGAACTGAATAAAAACTTGTAAAACTACATTTTTTTTTAAAGCTGGGGGGCCTAATTCAGCTTTGCCGCCCCGGGCCCCTGACGGGCTTGTCCGCCACTGGTCAATAGTCAACACGCACACTAAATGAGAAAATTTTTTGTACGCACGTTATATATTTGAAAAATTCTACTTTTTCTTATTTTTTGTAATATAACTTCACAGCCTAAACATAAAACCTTTAAAACATATGCATTTACAGCATGCACTGACTAAAAATACTTCGTATTTCATAATTTTTAGGAATAAAATTTTCTAAAGAAATTATAAATATTGTGTGGAATTTTATTACACTTATCTCAGAATACTAATAGATAAACAACAATAAATTTCATGTATAACGTCACAATTATGTCACAATTATTACGCTAAACTTTTTAATTTTATGCATCTTTGAGCATGTAAATCGTGTAATTAATTTAAAGCACTTAAATGTTAATAGTAAAGAAATTTTATGACATTTTATCGCAAAAACACTCAGGTTGGGATTTACAATTTTAAAATGGTTACTAATAGATTGGTCCTGCAACATGTCGCACCTTTATTCATTTATCGCATTTTGCAGGTAAGTTCATGTTCATTGCTCATACTGGTAGATTAGGTAAAAATTATGAAAAAATACAAATTTTAAAAATTTAGGCTATTTTCTCCAAATTCGGGTTTTTCCACAAATTTCTACTTTATTTATTTTGTCAAAATTACGTCGAAATATTAATAAAAGAAACAAACTTCCTGAAAAAAGTTTTTTTATTTAGAAATTGGAAATTCCAACTTTGAATTTCTACATTATGTCAAAATTTAAAAAGAATAAAAATTTATAGAAAAATATTTTTACCAGTTCCGACTTTCTTTTAAATTTTGGCTCATTAATCAAACGAAAATATTCAAATGCTGACTTTTGTCTTGGTTTTCAATTTTTCAATTAAATTTAAGTCACGCTTGCCACATAATTGGGAGAGATTTTTTATTCAAAGAGTGACTTAATCTTTTTCTGTCTATTTTTTCATGGCAAAGGGTGCAATGCACCTCGCGCATGTGGAAAAATAAACATTCTTTACATCCCACTAGCTTCCATGGGGAACACGGTATCTAACTATACCACATGAATAAATGTTTCAAAATTTTTAAAAAATTAGCTAAAATTTGAATATTACAGTCAACATTATTAAAGCCTATTTCTTTATAAAAATTTAAATAACGAAAAGTTAAGTAAATGATGAAGAAAAAAAAATAAATATCAGTAATGAAGATTACAAAAAAATCAGTTCTATTTTTCAGTTACATTTCATTGGTGTCAGCTAACTCTCCCGTACCAATTATCCTAGTGCACAGCGGAGCAGGAGAAATGGGAGACTCAAAAGTCCAAGGAAAAATAAATGGGGTTAAAGCCGCTGCGGTAGCAGGCTACAACGCTATGGTGAGTGGCGGTAGCGCCGTAGATGCCGTAGAAGCTGCAATTAACGTAATGGAAGACGACGAAGCCATGAACACAGGTATATCAATTTTACCAAATTGCTTTTAAATGAAAATTCATCTATCCAAAAGGCAGAGGATCCGTTCTGAATATGGATGGGGAAGTCGAAATGGATGCCAGCATAATGTCGGGGAAAGATCTCTCCGCCGGCGCTGTAACAGCTATTAAAAATGTAGCTCACCCTGTTAGGTTAATTTTTTCATCAGGAGGTTATTCAGAAAATAATAATAAAATATTTTAGTGTCGCACGACTAGTCATGGAGAATACCAAGCATGTCTTACTAGTCGGTGAAGGAGCGAATAGATTTGCGGATTCCATGAATGTAACCAGATTACGTCCAGGAGCTCTCGTTACTCAAGAAGCCATCGACGCTTTGGAATACGTTAAAAAACATCCAGAGGCCTTATATGGAACCGAGGTGATATCAGAGGTCAGATATGTTGATGTTTTAATTTTGTTTTTATCTAAATTTTCCAAAGGCTCGGTGGCCCAAATAATACAAAACTTGGCACCTGTCTCAGGGAGCTATGTTTCGAATCTCGCTCGTGTCATCTATTTTTAAGAAGCAGTCTGGTCCAAAAACCAACTCAACTAAATCAGCATTAGCTATTCGGGTGTAACTCGAGGCTCCTAGCTTCAGGACCGGCTTAGACTTGATGAAGCCCTAAGCTACTTTAGCTATGGAGCCAGTGTTGCCTCAAGAATGTCTAATCACCTATATTTCCTTAAGTGTTTTTTTTATCGACGACAAAAAAGTCCGCGACCCTATTCGAGAGCCTCCCAAGATGGTAGAGGCCGTAAGCTTGTAAAGCTTATACGTAAAGCCAATACTGACTATCCTTCATGAATACCATTTGACCAAAGTACAGCCGCCGATCAAACGCTGAAAAAAGGGAGCTTACATTATTATTAATCTAGGTTTCAGGAGGTGTCGGGACAGTTGGAGCTGTAGCTTTGGATCCTAAGGGTCATTTAGCCGCGGCCACTTCAACGGGTGGTCTCAACGGGAAAATGCCAGGAAGAGGTAGCGATTCTTCAGCCATAGGAAGCGGCACTTACGCTGATAATAACATAGGAGCAGCATCTGCAACAGGTTAAAAACTGGAGTCTATTATAAAAAAATCTATTAAAGGTAGGTTTTGATCTAGGTAACGGCGAAAGTATTATAAAAGTCGCCCTTACGCATTCTATTATGAATGCGATGGAGCTTGGCATGGACCCAATGAATGCAACGAATTTGATGTTAAGAAAAATGTACAATAGATTAGCTCAAACCGCAGGTGAGATAAGAAGTTTGGAAGGTGGAGTATTGAAAAATGGGACTTAAACATATTTTTGCAGGTGTCATTACTCTAAACAAATGGGGAGAAGTTGGTGTGGGATTTACTGCCTCGAGAATGGGTTGGGCTTACATTCGAGGAAATGAAGTATGTTATGGCATAAATCAGGGGGAGAAAGTTTGTGAAGAAATTAAATAACATTCCGCCAGTTTCAAACTAATTTTTTTTATTTATCATGTTTTTAATAAACCCAAAGTAAAACGAATTTCTCTTTTATGATTTATTCATTTAAGGGCTTACCCGTAGGCATCAGATCACAGGAAAACCAGGACTAACAATAAATTGATTTATTTATTTCAAAAGACAATTACGATTCTTCAAGTCCCATAAAAAAATAAACGAATAGAAGTTAAAGCGGACAGACACGCAGCACATGAGTACACAAAAAACGTGACCTTGTACACCCTGCAATACATATGTCGGGCCCCCCTCTCAGCGCCGCCTGCTATGACAAAAGTCAAAAAATCCGGATCAGTGTATCCAACTCAATAGGAACTCTCATTAGCGTAGGCAGGAGATACTTCAGGAGAGACAAAGTTCATGAAAAAAAATTGGTCGCCAAAAAAAAGTAGTTCGTAAGAAATCTCGCGGCTGTAATTCTACTAGATGTCTAAAATTTCCAAAAAAAAAACCTCAAATTTTATGAAAAAAGTGAAATTTCCAAAAATACTTTTCTAGGATTTTTTACTATTTACCTAAATTTTGACACACCTAATCTTTAAATTTTGAGAAAAAAGACTAGGTTTCAAGAAATACTTTCTCGAAATTTTTAATTGTTTTTTATTAACATTTTGACCTATTGTTACGAAAATAAATGAAATTTGTGAAGAAATTTGAAATTTCTAGACGAGTCGAAATTTTGAAAAAATATTTTTCTTATTATTTGCACCATTTTATTTGTAAACGCCATAGGACGTTTAGTATAGTGAATCGGCCCCAGAAGGATATCTGGATCATCTTTTAAGGGTGTGTTGCTACTAATAAGATACCTTGATTATGCAAGTTTCAGATCTCTATCTATTTTGGTTTTTGAAAAAAATCAAAAAGCCGAAAAATAGAAAAATATTGTTTTCTCAAAAACTACTTAAGCGATTTGAATACAACTTTGACATATTATAGAAATGTATAAAAGCTATATTAAAAAAAATTTTTACCCCAAAAAATAAAAACCAATTTTTTCATTTAAAAATTGATTTATTTTAATTCCAGTAATATTGGGATTATCTCCAAAGAGTATATTCCTGCTAATAGGATAGTTTGATCCTGCAAGTTGCAGAATTCTATTTATTTTCATTTCTTTAAAAATCGGAAAAAACAAAAAATAGGAATTTTTTTTTCAAAAACCGGATAAAACCGATTTCACTGAAATTTGGAAACATTATAGATATATAAATACTTTGCTCAAAAAAAGACTATCTTTTAATTTTAATAGTAATTGTTAGAAACAGTCAATCTTTTACGATTTTTTTTTTTTCATTTGTGGTACGTTCTAGAACAGTTTTAAAGTTGAATTTCCTAATGTGTTTTTTGATATAAAATAATATCTCGAATCTTAAAATTGATTGATAATGTACAAATAACAATCGATTAATTTCATTGTTTTTTATATAATTAAAACAACAGAAACAAAACATCCAAAAAAAGCATATGAATATTATTAAAATATTAAAGTATTTAAGAATTAATTAAAACTGTATTAGCAAAGATGTCAATAATTTCAGTTAAAATATACTCTTGCATTTTAAAATATCAATATAATATGTGCATAAAATTATTTATTAATATGTTTAATAATAATTTAGTCAGAATTCAGAATCAATTTGCATTTTGATTCCATATTTTGCGGGTGTTTTTTATCAATAATTTCGATCAATGGCAAAATCTCTATGTATTGCTTTTAAATGTAGACATGTTTTATTTACTCCGTAGAAGTTCAGGAAAAATAGATGAAAAGTCACCCCTGTCGCAAAGACATTAAATACTACATTTTTATTTTAGAAATATCTTCACTTACGCTTAACAAATAAGTTTATAAAGTTCCCTGCCAAGATCGTGTGGAGAACGGCCGCTGTATTGATTTGAAGATGGAAAATTTTGTTTCTTTGCCAATCATTTCCACAATTTTGATCTAACAAAAAATGTTTTTAATAAAAGTCGGAGAACTTGAAATTTTTTACAAAAAAATTATTAACCATTTTCTTTTAGAGTTAGTCGTTATTGAGAAAATGTCTAACGAATAGCGTACTTTTGGGTAGTCATACTCATTTCTGCACTACCCAAAATGTACAGATTTTGGCCTGTACTTTTTGAGCGATATCCTCAGAAGGCCTAATCTAGTTCACCTCTTCCGTTGAATTTGAGATTTTTTTGGCGTGAGGGCTGTTTCTGTTGGTCTGAACGTTACGTTTCTGAGTTAATTATCATTCATCTCCCTCATCGTTATCGTCATTTACACGTTGACGGAATCTAAATGAATAAATGAAATAAAATGAAATGAAATGAAATAAAACGAGATCAGATTACTTTTTGCAAAGACAGTTGGTCGATGGTGCGTATTCTATACATTTTCACTAATTTTAGGAACAACAGAAAAAGCACAAAAGTATGTAATTAGGAGATTCTTGGTATCTTAGGGCGCTACTAACCATGCAAGGAATAGCACTAGATTTGTTGTTGGTCGACATACGATACCGTTGAAACCTTTATACATTCCACAATGCTTAAAACCTTTGTAAAAACTCTCATAATTATTTTTTTGATCACGACATGAAAGTAAATTATTAGATGAAGAACATAACATCAAGACTAATAAAAACATTGATGTCAATAAATTATGAATTTAACCAAAGATGGAATAGTACATTGGGCATATTGGCAAAATTAATGAAAAAAACGTATCACATGCTATACCTTTTAGGTGATGTTGAAATCAAGGCAAATATCCAAAAGCATGACATTTTCCCAGTAACGACTAGATCTACGAAAAAATGCCAAATAACGTCTTTGAATCAAATTCTAAACTTTTCAACTTTTATAAAAAACATTTTTTGTTAGATTAAAATTGTGTTCGTTGTTGACAAAAAAACCAAAATTTGGTAGGAACTTTCTGTACTTATTTGTTAAGTGGAAGTGAAGACATTTCTAAAAAAAGTGTAGTATTTAATTATTTTGTAATAAAAATCCATTTTTCCTGGGCTACAGGAGCGATCCATATTTAGAGCCGCAAGAGTTTGTTAAATCTAAGCTCTAAAAAATTGAAGATAAACAACATTGTATTATTGGTATTTTTGATGACTAATAAAATGTTTTTAAAAAGGAATATTCTAAAATATTTTTTAATGACTAAAAAAACGTCGTGCGTCAAAGCATTGTTGACGACTAAAAAAACGACTGATGCCATTGATCTCTGCGGGGGTATCCGCTGCTGCACAGTAAGTATCACAATATTGAAAAATCTTTAGTCTCTGGAAAAATCAATAAGAAGTATACTTGAAATTTGGTAGAACAGACTGGTTCTTGATATCTTTAAATATTGATACACAAGTCTTGTTCCCTGAAACGCAAAAAGATTTAAAAAAACACAACAACAGTGCTCCAACGCGTTTCGATAGCCAAGGTATCATCTTCAGAGAGATACTCAGTACTGTATAGTCTCTCTTTGAAGATGATAGCTTGGCTATTGAAACGCGTTAGAGCAACTGTTGTGTTTTTTAATCTTTCTTGGTTTTCAGGGGACAATATCTGGAGTATCAATTTTTCAAGTACTCTTGCATGTTAATAATTTTACTTAACATTCCCTTTTTTGCTTTTACTTTAAGATATTAATACATCAAATCAATCATAATCAATTTTAATTTCTTAAACTATGAAGTTGCAGTTTAGGAAATTCTGTTCTATATACCATGACCATCGCGTCGGTTGCTCTCCTATCGATAAATACCAAAAACTCTATTTTTCGCCATAAAATTATAGTTAATATCTTAGATAACTGATTACCAAATCAGTTGTAATGTAGAATTTAGGATAGAAGAGAGTTTTTTCTAAACGAATTATCATTTGGTGCATTTTGAAACGGCTTATCAAGTCAAAAATTCCCCATTGAATCACGTCTTTCCATCCGTCGATCTATGTGTACCTTTCTGATCATGCTACAGGTCGCAATTTTTGACTGATTTTTGATATTCATGTTTTTATGGTTTTCTAGGAATAGAAGCCCATTGATTTTGGAAGGAATCGCTCGAATTGTTTAGTTTTCTGATTAAATCATTTTACAAGCATATTAATTAATTATTGTAGATTATATTATATTGGTATTTTAAAATGCAAACAATATTTTAAGTAAAATTATCAAGAACTTAATATATCTAGTTTATAATTTATTTTTTTAATGTACTTATCATAACATTTCAGTAAAAAAAAATCTTATAATTTTTTTATTTTGTATTTATTGTTTCAATGATATAAAACACATTGAAATAAATCGATGTTTAATTAATTTAAGGATTCGAGAGATTATTCTACATCAAAAGACACATTAAGAAAGTTAACTCTAAAACTGCTCTAGAACGTCTCTAATAGTTAATATTAAGGCTATAAAGGAGCTAATAGTTTTGTTTTGAGTAAAGCATTCATATACCTCTCTAATATTTTCAAATTTCATTGAAACCGGTTTTACGCGATTTGAGAAAAAAATATTTTCCTATTTTTTGTTTTTTTTTTAAAAAATAAATAAATATAACCTTGAAACTTGCAAAGTTAAATGACCCTATTAGTATATACTCTCTGAGATGAGCCCATTATTCCTGAAATTGAAATATAAATCAATTTTTTAATAAAAAAATCGGTTTTTATTTTTTTTCAATATGGCGTACCTTTTTGATCAGTTCAAAATTCGCAAGGATATTCTACATCAAAAAAAACATAAACAGAAATTAGTTTCAAAATTGTTCTAGAATGTTATCATAAAGAAAAAAAATAATTTTGAAAAAAAATGCCCGTTTCTCCTAAATAACATAATGATTATAGACTGTCAATTTTTTGAAATATAGCCTATATATATTTCTATAATGTTTTCAAATTTTATTTAAATCGGTAAAGTTGTTTTTGAGAAAAAAAAATTCTATTTTTCGATTTTTTTAGAATTTTTTCGATTTTTTCAAAAACTAAAATAGATAGAGAGGTGAAACTTGCAGTATCAAAGAATCTCATTACTAGCAATACATTCTCAAAAAATGATCTAGATATCTTTCTGGGGCCGAATTACTATGCTTATCGTCCTATGGCCTTTTACATAAACTTGAATTTTACAAAAGCAAATATTTTTTGAGGAAAAAATCTAAATTTACAGAAACAGCAAATATCGATATTTGTAATAAAAGTTGAAATTTTTAGAAAAATCAGAATTTTGAGAAAAAGAAAGAGAATTGGAAAAAATAGAATTTGTTCAAAGTTCTCAAAAAAGCAAAACCTAAAAAAACATCAAATTTTGAGAATGAAATGAAATTTTCGGAACAAATTTAAAAATCTGAAATTTTTAGAAACATTTAAATTTTTTGAAAAATTGTAAAATTTCAAAGAGGGAAATTGTAAAATTTAACTCAAAACATATTTTTTGTAAAAAGTCGAATATTTGAGATTTTTATTTACTCAATTCTATTTGAAATGTTTTTCTAATAGTTCAAAGAAATTTGAAATTTTTAAACTTAAACATTCGAGTACCTTTTTATAAATGTGAAGATTGAAATCAAAATTCTGAGTAAAAAGTCACAATTTTAAAAAGATTAATTTATTTTAAAAAATCAAAATCTCAATGCCCTGCAATGAAAGCAGAAAAGTAATATTTCATTTCAAGTGATTTGGCTTGAAAAAATCGTATTTGATCCTTTTTTTCTCGATCAGCTTTCCCAATTATAAAACACCACATGTCACTATGTGAACAACATCAAAATTATCTATTATCTTTCTTTTGTAAAGAAAGGATCAGTTATAATATTTATTTGTATGCAGTTTTATTGGCTTTTTCTTCGCCGATCACTCTTTCCCAATCCTAAATTTCAGTGCCTTTTATTAAGGAATGGCAATCTGTTTTAGATTGCCGCAAACAATAATATTTATGTTCTGAAGGTGGGAGAAATGTTCGTGAGGTCAATTCAAAATTGCTGACTACGGGCCAAGGACCTCTCTAAGCTTGGGGCCCTGGTACTGTGCGCCGGTGCACTACACTACCTAGCCCTCCGATAACTACGCCACATTACACACATTATTATTATGTACATTAAAAATTAAAAGTTTTTTAAAAAAATATTAAGTTTATTCTTAAAATCTGCGGTTAAATTTGAAACCTTATTTTTTTTTTAAATTTTGTCTTTGTTTCTCAAAAGTTGTTTTCATAAATGCAACTTTAATTTAGGGGGGGCAATTGATTTGTGATGCAATTTAACAATGGAAGACGGAAGATCGAAAAATGAATTTTGTTGGTTATTTTGACTTTTTCTTGGAAATGTTGTGCAAGATTCGATAGTTTTTTTGGAAGGGGAATTTCGAATTTAAATTTAAATTATCTGTAGGTAAAATGTATAAGTACTTAGGGTTCTAGAGGAAAGTCAAATGATAAATAATTTCTGTTTACATAAACAGACTTATTATCATATTGTTATTTACACTAGACTTGTTATCATTTTAAACAGTGGATTTTGATGTAAATCGGTCAACTTCCAAGTGTAGGAGGTATAATTGTAATATATTGATAATTACCTTGCTTACTGCTGCATGAATATTATGCAGTTTCAATTCTGATTAAAATAGACACAAAAGTGCGGTGTTTTACTTAAAATATTGTTGGCAGTGCAAAACAGGTAAGATGAATTTGAACACATTCTTTTTATTTTTATATCAGCCAGAATTATTTGCAGTTTATTGATAAATTTATTGTTAATTATGGTTATTACCACATTTTATAGTATGGTATTAATAAAAGAAAAATACTCTGATGATTTTTAATCTGTCTACTACAGCCATTGTGCATTTAATTTGATACACAAACTTATTAACAATAACAACGTACACATATACAAAAGCTACCTCTTTAAATTTTATTGCATATTCATGCAATTATAATGTAAATACCAATGGCGCATCATGCCTCTGATAACTAGAGAATCAAGTGTAATTTTTGAAGTTTAAAGCGCAAACTACATTAAATAAATAATTAATATTTTGCTTTAAAAAAATAACTTTATTATTTTAATATTACATAAAAAAACTCCACTCCAAATTAATTATTTTGGAATGTCGGTCGAAATTTTAAATTCAGACTTACAACATTTTCAGAAAAAGAAAGAAATTTTAATTTTTATTGTAAACGGAAAAATTTGGGAAAATTTTAACAATACAATAAAATACTCAAAATGTTTTAAGATAAATGTTTTTCCAGATGCAAATTAAATATCTCTTCACGGCACTATATAATTTGGACCATAAGTAATGGTACATAGAGCAAGAGTAGATTTTTCGTATAAAAATAACGTGATTTAGCCATATTTACCTTATACCAAAAGTTGATATTAATAGATATATAGGGTGTCAAAGTTGAAAAAAAAATTGTGATTTTTTTCTCATAACTGCTGAACATATTTCACTATAGACAAGAAATTTGGCATAGGGGGGCTTCTTTGGTCAAAAAATTCTAATTTGCTAACAGATTATCAATAACTCATAGGGGGCGCCACCTGCGCTACCCTATATTATTCTAAAGCATCATAACTTTTTGTGCCCTCTTGTACACCTATTTTAAATAGATATTTTTATTTACCTACATGTTTTACGGAAAAAAGGTATACTTTCTAAATTTTGATACAAGCAACCGTTTTCAAGATATTTGCCTTCAAAGTTTGCCGTACGTTTATTTTGAGTTATGTAAATGTGAATATTTCGCAGTAGGTTTCCAAATAAAAGTAATAAAACTGACTCTAAAATAGTTTATATCAAATATTACTCTACTGATATTATTATTACACATTTTTTAAATTTCTAAAGCAAATTTAAATACAATACCGAAACAAAATTTATTTTCAAAAATAAGTATGTGGGAAATTACCTTTTTTTATGTAAAGGGATTGTAAACAATTAAAAATATGGCTGTCTTTTATTGAAATTCATCTCCAAATATCTGTTTGGACCACCCAGACTATTAAAATTTTTTTGTGTGGACTCAGAGATCATCTCTATGAAAATACATTAAGTTTTAATTTTTTGGATTTTCTTTATTGAGATTTTCAAAATTTAGATAATAATATTATCAGCAAAGTAATATTTGACATAAATTAGTTTCAAAGCTGTCTTATGATTACTTTTTTTTCAAGCCTACTTCGAAAATTTAATATCTTAGTAATTTAAAACCAAGGCACGTCAAGCTTTAAAGGCAAATATCTTGAAAACAGTTGCTCGTATCAACTTTCAGCAAGTACACCTTTTTTACGTAAAAAATATGGGGAAATAAAATAACTCATTTAAAATTAATGTACGTGGGTGCACAAAAAAGTTATGATGATTTAGAATTATGCAGGATAGCGCAGGTAGCGCCCCCTATCAGCTATTTGTAATATGTTAGCAAATTAAAGTTTGTCGACTTAAGAAACCCCTTTGTGCCAAATTTCGTGCTTATATTACAATTCATTCCATAATTATACGAAAAAAAATGTTTCAGCTTTGACTCCTTGTATCTCTGTTAATATCAACTTTTGGTATAAAATAAATGTAGCTAAATCATATTATTTTTATTCGAAAAATCCACCATTGCTCTGTGTACCATTACTTATGGTCCACCCTGTATACTCGTAATCTAAACAATTTTTCTCTACATCAGCGTTTTCCAAACTTTTTTTGTCATGGCCCTGGTAACTTTTACTCTTCTTTTCCGTGACCCATTAAAAGATTTTTTTTACTACCTTAAAACTTCGTTTTTCCTTTGAAAATTTCGACCATATTTTAATGTTAGAAGTCAAAATTTCGTCTTTTCTTTCTAAGATTTTTTAATTTTTTTTTTCTCAAAATGTTGATAGTCTGAAAATTTTGTCTTGAAATACCGAGTTTGATGAATCTTAAAACGATTTTGTTCTCCAGGCTGAGTTTCTCTTAAAATTTCTGTACTTTCTGAAACTTTTTCGACTACATGTAATTCGTTATATTTTTCTAAAAAGTCGATGTTAAAAAAGATAATTTTTTTCTCAAAATTTCGGGTAAAATTTTGCTATTTTAAATTTAAAAGTTACAATTTCAAGAAAAAAAAATGTTGAATGCTCTAATATTATAGCTTAGAAACATGAATTGGTAAAGCTTTTCAAAAAATTCCCAATTTAACCTTCCAATTTTTGATGCTTAACCTAAAATTTTGAATTTTTTTAGTTAGAGTTTTTTTTAAGATTTCGGCTTTAAAAATCGTAAGGTTCCTTTCCAGATTTTTTTGTTAATTAAAGTAAAAATATCATTTTCTTTTTGTTTATCCAATACAAACGTTTAATTTTTTGGCGGAACTTCCGCTCTAAACTCAATCTTCTCTTTTTTCCTAAAGTCAATTTTAGCTGGAATTTTTCTCAATATTTACTTTTGACGATTTTCTACAAACTTCTAATGAATATTAAAAAACGTTTAAACCTAAGAAATCTACCTTGAAATAGAAGTTGATACTTTTTTCTTGAAATTTAGAAATTAAGAGTTATAATTGGGTTTTTTTCTAGAACTTTTCATCATTTATTCGTCATGGTAGACTCTCATTATCATTATTAATTTTATTTAACGTTTATAGGACATAACAAAATCAAATATTTCCAAACTGGGGCTTTCATCATGTCTCTCAAAAATTCTATTAAAAATGGAAATGTCATAATTGAAGTTTAAAACGTGGAATTTTAAGGTTTTTATTTTGTGTCCAATATTTCAATTCATATCAATACTCCAAATTTAAATATTTAATTTTTACTTTCTGTGAGTTTAAGCCAGCAACTTTGAGAAAAATATCAATGTAGGAAATTTTCAAAGAAATTAGTACTTTTTAAAGGAAGTCCTCAATATAAATCATGCTCTTTATTAATTTTATTTAACATTTCTACGATCCAGTTTAGCAATATTTAAATTTTTATTGATGTTTGTTGACAATATTCTAAAACAGTTTTTGAAATATGACTACGTGATATCTAAATTTATTTAAAACATCACCTCATGACAGTTAACAAAAAATAGGTTAGTTTATTTTACACAGAATAAGCGTCCACCATGAAGAATAAATCATACTTTTAAAAAAGTCCTAATTTTGATAAAAAAAGGAAATTTTTAAAATTAGTCAAAATTTTGAAAATAAGTAGAAAATTTGAAAAAAAGTGAAAATTCTGAAAATAAAACTAGATATTTTAAAGTGCCAAAAACTTCAAAAAGTTAACATTTTCAGAAAAAGGTGAAATTTGGGCAACGTTGAAATTCTGAAATAGTCGAACTTTTCAAAAAAAAGGCCGACATTTTCTACAAAAAAAATAGTTAATAATGTACAAAAGTCGAAATGAAGAAAAAAAATTGATTTTTTAAGTCAATAATTACAAAAAGTAAATTCAGAGAAAGCCAACATGTACCGGGTGGCCAACTAAGAAAGGACGCCGACTATATCTCAGCAACGAACCATCCCACAGTTTTGAGAAAAAAATTTCAATAAGCAAAGTGGCCCTGAAAAATCGTTGGAAAATATTTTTGAGGTTCTAAAATGACCGCTAGGTAGCGTAATACGTGAAGCTAAATGAAAAATTAGGATTTTCTCAACATTTTGCTTAATTAAAGTATATTGAAAATACATGCATTGTAATCCTAGAGTAGTTGCAATATGTTTTTGTTCTAGACTCTTTCTTCTATCTCTAAAAATATAGTGGTGGGGAGACATCGAAAATAAATTTTTTTAAATACCATTCACCTCAGCCTCAATAAAATTTAACAAATTTAATCTCTATAGAAAGAGTGCTATTTAGTCTATCGAAAGCATTTTCATATGTTTTTACTTTAAAATTATTGTCGTTGCTACAGCGCGTTATATAAAATGGTAACAAATTTCGCCGTTTTTCTAATAAAAATTAAATAGGAAGAGATATTAATTTTGATGTCTTAAAATAGAGAATTGAAAGCCCTAGATATCAGTGAAAACCGCAACTCGATATCTTTTATCTAACCGGAGATATTGACAAATAAAATTTCAGTAACGTAAAAGCTTGATGACGTTATTTACCATTTAGAATACGAAATCAGAGGAGGTTTAGAATTTGTCTTACATAATATAAAAATAAGTAATTAACATACCTACAATGATCTAATAGTAATAACAGTGAAAAATGTAAAAAAAATTAGCGAAGAAACAATTTAATATTCAAAAAAGTAAGAAAAAACACTGCATTACATTAAAAATGTTTAATTATTAATGTCTATTGACTAGAGCCCTAGATGTTCAAACTGATTGCAGCCCATCATTTTCATGCAGAGAATCCTCTGACGAATTGACAACACTGCAATTTTAACTTTTACCATTGACCATTCTACCCCTCTAAATATTGTTTCTTATTCTTTCGATTATGCCCTTTCTTTTGTAGGCTTGTTGGCAAAAACTGACAAATAAAAATCAAGGCAAGTCAGATCTGGGGACCTGGATGGCCAAGAAAACTGATTTCCACTTTCTATCTACCTGCCACGTGGACCTGGTTTTGAACGGTGGTTCAGCATATCCCCAAGTCATTAGCTATTGTTCTAGCACTTAAATGAGGATTAAATTTCACATAATTTAAAACATTTATAAGATTTTGCTCGATGCCACCTCTACGTTATCTTCTAAACATAGCAACATGCTCATTTCCTGTGGTGCGTATGCGATATATCAGTCGAAGGAAAACTCTTTCACTTTGATTATGTTTTTCGGGATACTGCACGCGTAGATTTAGCAGCATCACTTGCATTTTCATGCATTCGAAATAAATGGTTAGTTAGCATGTCAAATGCTTTTTCATTTGTTTAAATCTTTTTAATTTTAAAAACTGAAATACAAATCTTGTCCCCTGAAACCAATTTTTTATTTTATAAAGAACTGTAAAAGCGGAAATAACAATTCAGTTAAAAGAGCAGGTAGTAAACACATTTGCAACCTTAAAGATTTGCACTTTTTTATTTTTTATTTCTTTTTTCAAGGGCCACTTTACCAGTTTTGTAGACAAACTATGTGATATATTTATAACTTAAACTTTGTTTGTCAATATCTTCGGTTAGAGAAAAGATATCGAGTTGCGATTTTTACTGATATTTAGGGCTTTAAATTCTCTATTTTAAGATATCCAAATCGACATATCATTCTATTCAATTTTTTTTTAAAAAAACGGCGAAATTTGTTACAGTTTTATATAACGCACTGTAGCAGCGACAATAATTTTAAAATAAAAACACGTAAAAGTGCTGCCGATAGACTAAATAGCACTCTTTCTATAAAGACTAAATTTGTTAAATTTTCTCAAGGCTAACTGAAGTAGATGGCATTTAAAAAAAATTTTTTTCGACGTCTCCCCACCACTTTATTTTTAAAGACAGAGCAAAAAGTGTAAAGCAAAACAAATCATAAATATTCGAGTATTAAAATGCATGTATTTTCCATATACTTTAATTAGGCAAAATTTCGAGAAAATCCTAATTTTCTATTCAGTCTTAGCTATTACGCCATCTACCGGTCATTTTAGAACTTCAAACATTTTCCAGCGATTTTCCAGGACCACTTTTCTTATTGAAATTTTTTTCCCAAAGCTGTAAAGTGATTCGTTGCTGAGATATAGCCGGCGTCCTTTCTTAGTTGGCCACCGGGTACAAAAAAGTCGAATTCCTCTGGGTAAATCAAAAATTTGAAAATTTTGATAAAAATTAAAATTTGAAATAAAGATGAAATGAATGTTGATAAAAATGGAAACTTGAAAAAAGTGAAAATTTTGAAAATCGATTTTTTTTAATAAATCGATATTTATAAAAATGTTTATTAATTTTATTTAATATTTCTTCAGCCCAGTTTAGAAATATTTAAATTTTTATTGTTTGTTGACAATATTCTAAACAGTTTTTGAAGTACGACTACGTGATATTTAAATTTATTTAAAACGTTACTTCATGACCAGTGTTGCCAGTGGTTCAGTGTCAAATGTCGCTACCGGATCTCTAAAATTCCGCTACCGGCCGCTACCCAACACACAGAAAGGGTAGAGAATTCTACAAAAAACTTGACCTTGAAGGATAAATACATTTTTTTTTTACCTTCGGAAGGTAATTAAAGCCAAAAATATAAAAAACCTTTCGTTTACCTTTAAAATATAAATTACTAACTAAGACTAAAAAAGAACTACCATCCTAGCTGAGAGCTATTTTAAATGGCTTTAAAGTCGACAAGTAACATATTATCCTCGAGGAAATACATATTTTTCCATAGAAAAAATAAAAATTTTCCAAAGATTTCTGCAATGATTGTGATTGACTTTCTACACGCAAAATTGTTGTTAATTGCTCTCTGTCAGATGGCACCATTGAATAAATCGTTATGTAATTTTTTTAACAACTAGTTTATATACCCCCGACTCGTTTTTTAAAAATAAAATGTAAAAATTTGGGCGACCTCAAAATTCAGCTACTTTATCGTCGCCGCCGCTACGCCGCTAAATGCTTCAAAAGTCGCTACTAATAGCGGAATTCCGCTACCACTGGCAACACTGTTCATGACAGTTGACAAAATAAGAGGTTAATTTATTTTACATAGAATATGAAAAATAAAAAATAGAAGACCAAAATTAAATATGAAAAAAATTTAGTTTTTTTGATAAATTATGAAAATATAAAAATATAAAAAAATACATAAAAAAGGTTGTAGCTCTGGACATCGATGCTTCGCTGTCATTTAAGCTCGTCAGCAGTGCATAACGTGGAAAGGGAACAGTGAGGAAGAAATTCTTAAAAATAAAAATTTTAAAAAATATTAAATTTTTTTTAACATGAGTAGACGGTAAAAATTTAAATATTTGAAGCCCGATCCACAAGAAACAACTACTCCGAGGGCTGATACCCCTTCCGGCATTGAACTACACTTGTATTTCCGAAAAAAAACTGCCTTTGATTTACTGAATTTATTCCAAGTTACAGACTAGCACTGTATACATATATACTAATCATTCTAAATTGAAACTCATTTATAAAAAAAATCTATCTACGGGGGAACATTGCAAAGTTTTGGCGGATGTTGGATGTTAATACAATTAAATAAACTTACTTCATGCGCAAGTCATGAATCATGGAGGAGCAAAAAAACGTCTGCTTAATATAGTATTTTATTTATTTTTCTAGTAGTTATTTATGACTTTATTATTATCCTTCCACAGGAAAGAGAATATTAAAAATAAAAATGAGCATTATTAAAGAATTATTTGTCGTAGTACATAACAAAACGAAGGACACAGTGATCTCATTTAACAAAAAACTTATTAATATTTATAAATTTATCATTTCTTCTCTCTATATTATGGTATTCTATATAATAAAGCATTATAAAAATTAGGAAGATATTCAATACAAAATAAGCACTTCTGATTTATCAGAAGAAATTTACACTCTTCATTTATGTCACCTTTAATCTCTACCTTTCGTTATTATGTCACAAATGTCAGAATAGTGCCCATTGTAACTCTATTGAGGTTATGAATTGTACCTCCAAATTATTGTTTGGCATTAAAGATCTGTTTACACACAGAAAAATTGCTCGTTCCTTAAAAAGGTAACCATTTATGCTGTGTAAGTCTTTTTGTAAGCACTTTAAATCAAGCTTTCATCTAGAATAAGGTCGAATAAGATTTAGTCAAAGTTATTTTTAATCGTAAAATGGTGCCCAAAATAAATCTCTTGAAGAATTGGTCCACTTAAGGAATTAGTTGATATCATTTTGCTTCATTTCAAAACATACAGTCCTTGATTAATGATGATGATGGTGTATATAATGTAGACAAAGGCGGCTTTACATTTGTGCAGGCCCGGGGACATACCCCTAGACGCCCGGAAAAAAGAATTATGTTTTTTATATTGAGGTACAAAGGACAAATTAGTGATCAAATATGTAACTAAAGACATGAATGTGTCAGTGTAATTAGTTCCTTATAATATTCAAGTTAAACTAATCATTTATTATTTTTTGAGGCAATGACTATATCAAAATGATCATTAAAAGATTAATTTTCTAAAATGTCTCTTTTAACACTTAAATCTGATAAAATAATCCAGATCCGTACTCATGCATATTACTTTTTTGAACTTCTTTCAATAAATAAACTAGAAAAAACTTTGTGCCCTAAAAAATATTTTACGCTGCAGCTGAAATCACCAAAATTTTTATGATGGCTTGGGAAGACATAGCCATTAAGCCCTCCTTACATCAGGTTCTAAATATGGAGACTATTTGACGGATTCTTTAAATATACATTTAATTGAAATAATGACTGCTTTTGAGAATTTGCAACATTTCTAAACATGAAGACCATTGACTACCCGAATCCTTAGATATTTATACTTTATTTTTTTGGAATGACCATATTGCTACTCTCTAGAGCACAGCTTCAAAGCACCATTTTGGATTCCATTCAAAAAAAGAGCAATTGATCTAAGTGATGATAAAACTTTGACCAAGTCTCCCTAGACACTGGGCCCCAGATGAAATTATTTCCCGAAAGATGCTAGCAAGCGAGTTCTGATTCTTCCAAGAATAATATTCTTAACACATACAAGACAGTCGAATACTGCAATCAACCTACGCACAACGATAAAGAACTTGTTATCCACGGGGAGCCTCTTCTAAAGAAGTTCTATTTATGAAGACTCTTTTCTGTTCGAATGTCTAACCTTTGGAATTCGTTGCCAAGCGAAATTTTTTCAGAAAATTACAACTTATCCTTATCTAAAACGACAATTTGTTGCAATCTACAATCTTCTCCCCTTCCTACTCTCAGTACTCCCACATTAGAAGGTTTACCCGTTGCGAGTAAATGTTATTTGAACAGAAAAAATCATAAATTTAATGGTGCAGAACCCTCTCACGCAAATCGTACCTGAGTGTATTTTTTTAGTGACTCCAAATCAATTGGCAAAATGCAACCTCTAATCTTAGTACACGGCGGAGCGGGCGACGTTCCGGATTCCAGAGTAGAAGCCAAAATAAAAGGTGTAAAAGCCGCCGCCAGGGCGGGCTATGAAATTTTGAAAAAAGGCGGAAGCGCCGTAGACGCCGTCGAAACGGCGGTGAAATTAATGGAGGACGATGAATCTATGAACGCAGGTATCTGATTTCAATTAAACAAGATCCCTAATTCCACCCATTTTTTACCCTAAAGGTAGAGGTTCCGTTCTGAACTTGGATGGCGAAGTCGAAATGGACGCCAGCATAATGGTGGGATCGAATCTCAGTGCGGGAGCTGTGACGGTCGTCAGGGATATCGCCCACCCTATAAGGTCGGTATTTGTTCACTTGAAAGTGAATTAGGGGAGTTTTATTGGAATTTACAGCTTGGCAAGATTAGTCATGGAGAAGACGCCTCATGTTCTGTTGGCGGGGCATGGCGCTAACAAATTTGCTAAAGAAATGAATATACCAAGGGTGCCGTCTGAAAGTTTAATCACGGATCAGGCCAAAAAGGCTCTTGAGGCTTTTAAAAAACGTCCCGAATCCAGAACTGAAATAGGAGAGAAAGTAAGTTCACTGATTTTTATTTTTGGAAAACGGACTGTTCCTTAGTTATCTTAAAAAATTGATATAAAAATCTTATCCCCTGAAACCAAGAAAGATTAAAAAACACAACATTTGCTCTAAAGCATTTCAATAGCCAAGCTATCATCAGAGAAATACTGTTGGTTTCGGGGGACAAGATTTGTAAGAGGTCTATCAGAAAAGTAATGAGACTGATTTTTTATTTGCCAATTTTTTTATTGGTCGCAAACATCAATGGTTTTCCCTTCAAAGTATTTCCCTTGGGCAGCTATGCACCGATGAAGACGTTGTTCTGAGCTTTGGTAGCAGCGTTGGAAGTCTTCAACCGGTGTGGCCTTCAGCATGTCCGTTACACTCTTTGGATGTTGTCAACGTTTCCGAAATGACATCCTTTGAGAACATGTTTCAGTTTAGGAAAAAGTCACAGGGACTGAGGTCAGATGAATAGGGAGGCTGGGGAACCACAGGAATCCCTTTTGAGGTCAAACATTTTGTAACGGAGAGGGCAGTTGCCATGATGAAGCATCCATTTGTCTACAATGTCGGGTGTCACGCGCATGACCGTTTTTCTGAGCCGATTCTCCCAGCCACAAATCCGTAACTAGTGTTAGTGGTTTGTGCTCCCAGCTTAACTCAAAATGTAATGGCATAACGTTGCTCCAAATTTCGCTGTTCCACTTTGCGTGACGCACAACCAAAACACAACTTCACTAATAGCAGTCACAAAAATCACGTCGTTATCGGAAGGAGTTGAAACTCGCAGAGCTGTGGCAGGATACTGATACACGTGCTCTATTACAGACAACAGCGCAGCGTTACCGGAACGCTTGCAGTGTTGCCAGTTTCATTAATTTTCTGCTGTACCTCTTTTATCAATTTTTGACTAAATCAGTGAAATTTTAATCAAACGCAGCCCGCTTTACAAATAATTATCACATTTCAAAATTATACTTATTAATTAAAGCGAGGTTTAAAGTTTCAATGCCTTTAGTCCGTTGTAGGGGCAAAATCAATTTATTAACTAAATTATTCCCATTAGAGTGACCTCTGTCACAAAACTGGCTGCAAAAAACATTTTTCGAAATTACTTTCTTGTCAAAATTAAACAAAAATGTTGGAAATTTTCTAATAGAATCCGGGCGATGTGGGAACAGTTGGAGCCGTAGCTATAGATTCTAAGGGCCACCTGGCTGCCGCCACTTCTACTGGAGGCATAAATGGAAAAATGGTGGGGCGCAGCAGCGACACATCCATTATAGGAAGTGGAACATACGCAGATGATGAAATAGGAGCTGTATCAACAACAGGTCAGGATTCTCATCTAATTGTAATTTTTTTTTGCGTAAACTTTGCAAGCCAGAAATACTTTCAATTGTTTCCAAACAATAACGATTTCGAAAGTAACAAGCATGTCAATTTGGATGACCTTTCCAGACTTTAAACCGTCATTGGCATTTTAATAATTTGCTTTTATATTTTCAAGTACCTTCAGTATAATTCTTAAAATGTTTATGAATATTAAACTTGACAACTTTCTTTTTTTTATGTGATGAATAACTGTTTCCTATTTATTGCAATATTGCTCATAGAGGGCCTTAGTTATACTTCACTTCTTTGGAAAATCAACGCATGTTTTTTGTCAGTTAATTTTTGGCCAAAATCGAAAATCTAAAAATTACTTGAGATTTGTCTATGTCTATATCTGATAAATAATATTGTTTCATTTCATTTCTAGCTGTTTTAGGAATATTTGCTTTTAAATATTTCATATCCTTTTAAATCTTACACTATTGCCCCTTAATAGAATCAGTGAATTAATTGCTTAGTAGAACCAAATGCTTTGGAACGAAAACCAGTCGTAATTGAACGGCTTCTTGCAGAAAAGAACAAAGCTACAAATTATTAAAAATTAGTTTTTTAGCATATGTTCCAAAGAAGTCATAATATTGTCTCCTTTTAAAACCTAGCACCATCTATTAACCAAAAAGACCATTCAGCTGAATGATTTGGGCACATAAAAAAACCTGCAGAAGGGTCCCAAGTGCTTTGGTTGCTTTATTAATGTTTTCATAGGATTTCATAGCCCCTTGCCCCCTCTAGTTCGAGCAATCAATCGAAAATTCATATTCAACTGGGAGGACTTTTTCCAGAAGCTTCCATTTTTACTTCAAAATTGGTTCTTATTTAAAATTTCAATATTTTTGCCAAATATCGACTTGTTTTCTCAAAATTCTTCTTTTTTTTACAAAGTTTACCTTTTTTTTTGTAATTTCGAATTTGTTTCTACAATCTTGAAATAAAAATTCTTCGACTTTTTTTTTTCGAAATTTCACTCTGATAGTCAAGCCGCAATAAAGGCTCTCAGTAGCTGCATTGTCAAATTCAAACTACTTTGAGACTGTCAACAAACTTTAAAGCAACCACTAAACACAACTGGATCAACTTTAAGTGGGTGCCAAGGAAACGAGGTAGTACCACCCCACGGAGGCGGTGAAATGATGCTTACATCATGTTTCCGTTTCTGACACGTAAGTCGGTTCCTGCTAATCTTCTTTCCTTATCCTGTCCTTTTCCTTATTTCTATTTTTCACCTACTCCGATTTTTTCTTCTAATTATTAACAACAAAGATGATGGATTCTCTTCGTGCAAAAAATTCCGGACGTAAACTACCCTTCTGTTCGGATGTCCGAGTGGAGGGTGTACGAGGGAATCCAAAATTGACGGAAAATTTTAATGTATCACGGGCCAAGTTTCTTTCAAACAATTCATTCAAAATTCAATTCTGTAATATTCGGGGTCTAAACTCAAATCTAAACTCGGTTTATCAACACCTTCAAAAGGAAAGACCCCATGTGCTGTCTCTGACAGAAACCCAAGTCTCCCCATCCATCAACACAGTCCATTTGCTTTGCCCTAACTACGACTTGCACATAAAATTTCGACATAAGAGGGGAATTTGTGCTTTTACGCGAAGCGACTTGTCCTGTCAACAGAATAAGCACTGAAATCTGCTGATCATGATGTGATTTGGCTAAAAATCTGCTCCAAAAACGAAGTAATATTCATTTGTTTAGTTTATTTGTCTCCAAACGATCCCTCATACAGAAAGCTCTTCTCTTATCTCTTCGTAACCTTAGATCACCTACAGACGAATTATCCAAAAGCTGAGGTTGTCTTTCTCGGTGACTTCAACGTACACAACATCCCCTGGTTAAGGTTTTCTTCCCGAATTAACGACGCGGGAAGGATGGCAGAAGCTTTCGCCATCACTTGTGGACTATCGCAATTAGTTGAGAAATCTACAAGAATTCCTGATGTAGATACCCATCAACCTAATCTACTCGATCTTTTTCTTACAAATTCACCAAATTCGTATAAAATCTCTGTGACATCACAGCTTAGAAATTCGGATCACAAGCTTTAGTAGCTTCTCGCACGCTTCATATACCACCTCCGTCCCAGACGCAGTCCCGTAGGGTTTGGCAATTTAACTCTGCAAACTGAGAAGAATTAAGAGACTTCTTTGCATCTTTCCAGGAAGCAGGAAGTCTGCTTTAACTCAGACAATCCTTTCTTAGTCACCGAATCCATCACGGAAACTATCCTGATTGGTATGAAATGCTCACTTCCCCACTCCCAAAAGAAGTCTGCCTCCAGTAAATCTTGGTTCAATAAAAAATGTGCTCGGGCTGTCTCCTGCAAAAATCGCGCATATCGTCGTTGGCGAAATAATCCCTCAGTCGAGACTCGGACCATATTTGTAGATTCGCAAAATTCTTGTAAACAGGTTATTGACGAGGCAAAAGATGATTTTGATAGTAAAATGCGTCAGAGGCTTATCAACTCTCCGAACGGTTCCAGGTCCTTTTGGGGATTTACAAAGTCGATTGGAAAGAATTTTGCACCTTCAAATTTTCCACATTTACTCGATGAAAATAGCAATACTGCTACTACCTCCAAGGAAAAGGCTGACATGTTAGGGACAATCATGTGCGCGCCATTGCCAAATCCGCCTCTCAGAAGCTAGGCTTTTTTTTAGAGCTAAAAAGTACTTTACATCTCATCAGCTATTAACACTATACAAAGCTCAAGTTAGGCGAACACTAGAATACTGTTCTCATGTTTGGAGTTCAGCCCCAAAACACACTTTAGCTCTCTTGGATTCAATTCAAAGAAGAGCGATTCGCCTAATTGATGACGAGAGTCTGACCGATTCTCTCGAAACACTAGAGCACAGGCGTATGGTTGGTGACTTGTCTCTTTTTTACAAGTACTCTCACGGAAGATGCTCACAGGAACTAATAGGATTGATCCCCCAGGGGCAAGATTCTTGAGGCGTACTAGACAGTCGGAGACAGCAAATTCCTGTGCGGTCCAGCTTGACACAGTGAGGACTTCTGTCTATGGAGACTCTTTTTTCTATAGAACTTCCAAGTTATGGAACTTGTTACCAAAAGGACTTTTCCCCAAAAATTACAACCTATCCTTGTTTAAGAAGGCGGTTCATCGTCATCTATCCTTGTTTTCGCATCCTACTCGCAGTGCTTTGAAAGCATAATGGGGTTACCCTTTGCGAGTGGATTAAACAAAAAAAAATCTTAAATTTCGATCTTTTTTTGAAAATTTCGACCTTTCTTAAAATCCGATATTAATTTTGGTTTGCTTATCAAAATTAGCCATTTTCTGAGAATTTGCCGAATCTTTTAATAGAAAAGTAAAAATTTTGAAAAATATTTTCTAAAACTTTTCCCTTTTTGTATAAGGGCAAAAATTCAGGGAAAATATTTTCTTGGAATTTCAACAGTTTTGTTTTTAATTTAACTTTCTGCCAATTCCATTTGGTTCCTTAAAATTTCGACAACCATCTCAATAATGTACCGGGGAAAGTGCTCGTCTCCCTGTGGTTTCAACACAGAAAATAAATATTTAGCCAACAAATTCCGACTTTTTCTGAAAATTCAACCAGTTTTCGAAATTTCGATAAAATTTGACTTTTGAGATATTTCGAATCTTAACTAAATTTGTCCTCCATCTTTTTGTAGTAATTTTGATATTTTTCTTTGAAACCTCGATCTTTTTCTCAAAATTTCGATTTTTTTTTCAAAATTCGTTTTTGTTTTTTGATATTTCGATTTTTTCCCCGATTTCTTCGAAATTTGCCCCCGAAAATGGGGTTTTTCTCAAAATTTAGATGGATTTCAGAATTCGTCTTTTTCATAACGAGTATTATCAAAATTTGATTACTTCTCAAAATTTTACGTTCAAAGCGAAATATCCATTTTTTCTCGAAATTTCGTATTTTCCTTGAAATTCGTCTTTTTTTCGGAATTTCGACTATTTTTTTCAAAATTTTCCTTTTTTTAATTTCGTCTTTATCCGAAAAAATCGACTTTTTGGATTTTATGCAAAAATTACACTTTTTCTTGAAATTAGTCTTTTTCTCGGAATTTCAACTAGTTTTTAAAATTCATTTTTTTACATTTCGACTTTATTCGCAAAATTCGACTTTTTTTCTTAAAATTGACTCTGAAAAATTTCCAATTTTTTCTCTATTTTGAAGTTTTTCTCCAAATTTCGATCTTTTCTTTTTGAGATTTCGCCTTTTTTCTTAATATTGGTTTTTATTTTAAACATTTCGACCTTTTAGAATCTGAATTTTCAAAAATGTTGACTGGATTCTTAAAGTTTGCCTTTTTTAAGTTTCTTTCTTAAAGTTTAGGGGAAATAGGTACAAAATGACATATACATACAAAATGACATGGCCCGGTTTCATAATAAACTGATAAAGGCTCCTTTTACAAAAATCAATTTTAAATTAGAGTATCTTTAAATCGAGCTTTAAAATAGTTCGGTTTCATAAGCATACTGAGAAGCCTTTATACGTAAAACTTCCTTTAAGGGCAACTGTTGTAAGGTGGCATAACTCAAATTTGGTAGACTTTAACGCGTAATTGGCTCTCACATAACCTAACCTGAATATCTTTTACAAACCTGTCAAAACGTGAACACGCCCTGATTATTTATGCCCTTGTCATGGCCGCCGACAAGTTTTTGTACGTTACGAGTTTTTTCTTTACATCAAGCTTTTTTGTAAAAATAGTAATTTTTTTTGCTCTAGTACCTATTTCTGTAGAGCTTATTTTAGTTGTCAAGAATTTATTGTTACCTTCAAATAAGTTCTTCTATAAAAGAGACTCTTTCTAGTTATTTATGAATTTTCCTTTTTCAAAACGTTGTATGGACAAAATGGCATACATAGACAACGGTCATAATGACATTGCCTGGCCTTCTTTCTAGACGCTTTTTGGTCAAATTTGATATGCCAGCCTACATAGGGAATGCAGAATCCTTCTTCTCGTATCCATAAAACAATAAGCAGACAATTCATCTCAGGTTCCAGCAGCAAATACTCATCAAGAATTAGTTTCAATTTATCTTTCAAATCAAAATCATTTATATGCTGCTAATAAAGAATATGCATCATCCTCTATAGGTACTTTGACTGTCATTATTGAACAGATGTTCCCAGTTCCAAAAGGATGTTTTATTAGTGCATAAGGGAAAGGTAAACCAAAGACTCCGGCAGACCTCTTTGGTTTATCTTCTACCACTAATATGACGCAAATTAAATCAAAAAATAGGCCCAAACTCCCCCATTAAAGAGGTGATGAAACGTCACTACAAGCTTATTTGAAGACGACAGTGAAGAAGAAAATTTTCCAAGATGATGACGAGGACTGTTTATGCATATAATTACATTCCCACGTTATTAGAAAACAATAGATAATAAATTGTCTCTTTACTTGAACTTGTAACCATGTTTTTCCTAAGTTTAATTTGGATTCTTCTAGAAATTCTACGATTGATTTATTATGTAAATTATCACTGTCAAATGTTATTTAAGCGCTAAAGGACCGTTTGTTAATCAGTTCTTATTAGTTTTTTCTTCAATTAACTAGAGAGCCCACTTAGTTGTAAACAATGCAATTGCAATTGCCTTATTTGTAAATAAAAATTTTTAAAAAGTGTTTTGTGTCTTCATAAAATATAATTATATATTGCAATGATCTTTCACGATCCAAGCCTGGAGAAGAGTGATCGCATAAATTGTTCGCATTGGAGTCGCACTTCTTGCGTCGATATTCCTTGAAGGACCAAGTTTTTCTTTATTTGTAAACTTAGTTAATAATTAAATGGTTTTTACGTGAGTCATTTTGTCTACGCCTAGTATGTCATTGGGTCCATAGCATATGGATAAAATGGATTTTGGTAGATCTCAGACTAAGAATATTTTTTTTCTGTCACCTTTATCCCATTAATGTTTGTTGGTTTTAATAAGTAAAGAACCAAAGATGATTGGTGTATATTATGATATGTTGTAAATTACCAATAAAGTAGTTATTTCCCAAAAATAAAACCATATGTCATTGTGTACGTATTTCCCCTACATTTTTATGTCAAATTTTGATATTCAATATTTCTAGAAATTTCGACTTTTTTGTCGAAATTCATCTTTTTCGAATTAATTTTCAAAATTTTGCTTTTTATAAGAAAGTTTCAGAAATCGTTTTTTTTTTCGAAATGGCGTAATTTTTCTTAAAATTAATCTTTTTCAGAAAAATTACTCGGAAATTACAACGTTTATCTTAAAATGCGACATATATTACATTTTCAGAAATGTTGACAAAGAAGGTACCAACCCAAATAAACGTAACATTTGAGTAGATAAGTTATATTTGATAAAGTTAAGTAAATACATTCTTTGTACATTTTTTAAGTCAAAATATTTTATTGTTCAATATGCATTTATATGTATCGATTACACTGGGGAACAATTTGGAACATAATTTCTATTGAGTTTGTTTTTTGAGCTGTTACAGAGTTATTATATAAGCATGCTGATCTCAAAACTGTCGGCAGTTTTCTCTTACCGCTTCTAGTTTTTTTCTACACCTTATGTGGGTATCCACTAGGTATCCCACTCTCGATCAAGAGAAAGTGAATTTTTGCAATGTTTTTTTGAAATCTATTTAGTGATGATGGAATTGCATAGGCACCATAACATACAAGGTTTCATAGAAGTGTTAGGAATTTCGGCCTAAAACGCAACTGAATGGTTTTTTTGTAGGTAACTTAGAGTGAAAATGAAAGAGTGTCGTCCTCCACAATGCAAATTTATTTTGTAAAGTCCTAATAAGTCACTTAGTTTGTGTGCATGAACAATATGAAGGCCTAAGGAGAATCACTGATTTGTCGCAATATCAACATGCACCAATGGATCATTTGTATTGACCTTCTTGCATTTTCTTTGGCCAGTAACAGGCATATATTAAGGATTCCTGTTGGTTCCCAAGATGTAAACTGGACCTGGTGATTTAAACATTCTACATCAGTCACTTATTGACAGAAAGAATCTGATGTTTTCACCTCTAAATATAAAATTGAGCCTCATGAGGCAATTTGTTAACGCTAGGTCAATTGAATCATATTGTTTCAAATATCCATTGTGGCATTTCTTGGCATTTGGAAAGATAAGAGACCGTGTCTGACGGTCCACACATTCGGTAGCTCACTAATAATGAACCTTTTGTGGAAACAATGGCAGAACTTGAAAAGAACGATTTGTTAGAATTCAAAAACAAGATCAGAGATTTTGGCAGAGATATAAGAGCTCAGGATTAAATCGACCTTGTCCAGCAACTCTTGAAGAGGTTTAAAATGCCTAGTTGCTTTATGAGCATCAAATTGTATTTTTACATAGCAATTTTGCCGACTTTCTAAAAAATCTTGACGCAGTCAGTGATGTAGCAGAGTAAGCGAGTCTATCAGGATTTAAAAATCATGGAGACACGATATCAAGGTAGATGGAATGTAAATGTAAATATTTATGATGGTTGGAATATCAATCAAAAAAGAATGTCCAAACATTAAAAATTCAAGAAAAAGCCGTTTACTCGAAGATTTCTACTTTAAAGGCTTTGTAAAAAAAAATTACTACTTGTATAAACACAATTTAGCGTACAGCAAATATGCATATAGCTTTTGTACGAGCAGAATTTGTGAACAGTATATTTAGTAACTTTGCCTTTATTTTTTCTTATAAGCAAATTTTTTACAACTTTTGAGGCAAACAGAGGGCATCGTGTGGCTTAAAAAGTTGACGTGATAGACAGAAACTGAGATCATTTTTGGACTCGGAGAGCAAAAATTAGTAGAAAACAAGTCACAGATCTAAGACAACGAAAATGCTGTACCCCAGTGATATTTATAAATTGATGTCAAACTTTAAGTATTTATTTCTCAATAACTGGTTTTTTGGGTTGGTTCCATTCTGCAAAAAGTTAGTCCAATTAATAATACAAAAATCGCCGACTACAAAAATCAAATTTTCGAGTAATGGAATCAAAAACTTAATTGATAATTTTTCAATGACTACTTAATAACCTTCTTGAGCTACCTGTTAATCTTCGTCACACTTCTAATTTTTATCAAACTTAGGATTTTGGAAGAAAATTTAATCAAGATGGACAAACTGGACATAAATACCAAGCTGGAGTTAATTGCGGACAACCTTTCTCGCCGCCAGATTGCAAATGTGTTCAGCAAACAAGATTCAATTAGACAGAAACAAACAAAAATTATGAAATTTTTTAAATTAATGTTGGAAATAATGTATAATTTTGCCTTTAAGACTTCAATTCTCAAAATGGTTAAATATTAAAGTAGAACTTCGGGTTATTAGAATCAAAATAGTTTGGACCAAAGTGATTCTATTAAGTTACACCTACTGTTCTAATTCAAAAGAGACTGATTTTTGTATTTGTTCAGGTCATGGTGAAACTATTGCGAAATATTGCCTGGCACATTCGATCGTTAAAGAAATGGAACATGGGATGACAGCGAATGAAGCAACGAATAAGGTTTTAGAAAAAATGACGGCCAGATTGAAGAACACCGCGGGTAAATTAAACATTTCAAATAATTTATCAAATTAGATGATTTATTTTAGGTGCCATCACTGTTTCTAAAACAGGAGAAGTCGGTGTCGGATTTACCAGCAAGAGAATGGGGTGGGCTTACCAACAGGGTGACAAAATACATTTCGGCATAAATCATAGGAGACAACAACTGTGAAAATCTTTAAATCAGAATGTATTTGTGCAAAAGCATTTCCATTTGAGTAAAACCGTTCCCTTATTAAAATTTAAAATAAACATGATAATTACCAAACTAATTAATTACTGTCATGGTTCCATAAGTTCAGCAGTGGCTCGTCTTATAGGCCTGAAAGCCACATGAAAAAGACTATGATTTATTACATTTTCAAGTACAAACTACAAACGTTGATTGGATAATTTTACTGAATTTATTCAATTATCCATACAAAATACTGATGCCCTACTAGTACATGGGAGTGGTTTAGGATAAAAAACGCATAAATTTTATTCCACTTTTCAAATGAAGCTAGGCCTCATCAATATTGCGGACTTCGTTACCTAAGCAACAGCAGTCGAGCAACATGGAAAGCAAATAAAAAAGAAGTCGGTTAAAGCAGATTTTGGCCGCCAAAATCTAACATCCACGTTACCACATGATCAGCATATCTCATAATTTACTAGAGGTAAAAATAAACAATATTTGTTAGAATCATAAAATAAAAATCATAAGTCCAGACTTGAAATTTTGATATGAAGATTAACGTTTCAAGTTTCAAACTGAAATGTACAGAAAAAGTAGTACTTAGTTTAAACTTAAAAATTAAATTAAATTTCCCCCTTAATAGGCTTAGAATAAAAAAGATTTCATATTCTAAGTAAATAGATTACATTTTTCTGATACAGTTACAAAGTATTATTTCTATTTGGCACAATTGATTATTTTTTAGTTACAGAGACCATTTGAATTCTCCCATTGTAGACAACACTATTAAAAAAAATAAATAAGAACACATTTTAATAATTTCTGACAATTATATTCTTTTCTGTGCAAGATATCCTTCACAATATTATCTCTCAAAATTAATATTTGATTCAGACAATATACAAACAGTAAATATTTCCAGCTATTATATAATTATATAAAATTAAAACCTAGTTAACAAATAAAAAGGAAATATATCTTACCAATAAGAATATCTACATATAATGCACATTAAAAATCACATTTAATCTCAATAACAAAAGTATTAAAAACAAATTAATAAAATCATACTTAGGTCTTTATGAGATTACACCTAAATTATAAATATTACTGTTAGTCCTGTTATATGTACATTTAGTCTTTAAATAAGGCATATCTGAATCAGTTTAAATTTGTTGGGCTGTGTTAAAATCGTAATCCTCCCGCTTGGCCCCCAGAGTGTGTAGGATGAGTTCTATCGATATCTTCATAGCTCGATTGATGTCTTGAACCGAAAATTTCACCCATTGATCCTAGAATTAAATAAATCTATCAAGGAAACCTTACAACTTTCTTAATTTAACCTGAACTTCCGAGTCTCTCCTGCATTAGTTTTATCAGCACGAAAGTGCTACATGGACGAACTATGAGATGTAATATGGCTATCGAAGCGCCCAGCTTCTGGCCACCCGCTACAAACACATCATATTATTTCCTAATTTTACACAAAAGAAAAACTTACTTCCATAGGTGGGGTAATCAAAAGCGAGAATAATTATATCAAATATTATAGAAAGGGCATTGACAGCAATTGCCTACAAAATAAATTAGTAACTAAACGAAACTGATAAGGAACAATGCTCATTTACCAGCTGAAGAGGCTCCTCACTTTGATAATGATAAATGCCCCAAATTATAAACAGAATTAAAACGCCGTTGTAGAATAAATAACTGAAACTACTCCACGATCCGATGGAACTTAACGATATGAAGATAAAGTGAATTAGAAATATGACCTAAAATCGATTCGGTTTAATGCGTAATTTTAAATTTGAGGACACGCTTACCTTCAAATGGAAACTTTTTATTTGTGATATATCAGGCATTTTTAATTTTTTAAAGGGGGTGTAAATTCTAGTATATTTATCAAAAGTACAAACACATAGAAGGTACGTTTGTCAACCTCACATCACAAAACAAATGTCAAAGCAGCTGACATATGACGTAATTATGTCAGCTGTGATCACAGAGCAAAAAACACAAAGAAATATGGTAATACTATGATACTTAAATAACTGAAACTGCTACCAGGCCATTCCGATAGGCGACGCATCATCGATGTGATGATTCTTCTTCCTCTTCTTTGTATTTATTAGCCCCTATTCTTTAGTGAGAATTAGCCAGCACAATCGTAATTGAAAATAGGATGTGGGTTAGCACCCATGTCTATTTCCTACATTTTTAATATAAGTATTGTGTGCGGTAAAATGAACAGATAGCACAATGTAGAATAGACTTTTCGTGCTCAAGAGGAAGAATCGAGCGGCTTCATGCAAAAAATTGCCTTGGTTTGTAAAAGAGTGGAAAAGATAAAAGAGTCTGTAAAAATTTCATTTTTTTCTGAAACTGTTTTTAAAAATCAAAATTTTAAAATTAAAGCCTAATAGAATTTCATTATTACACAAGTAGGGAAAAAGTAGAAGAAAAAGTTCAGAAACAATAACAGGAATAATTATTTTTATCTGAAGCTCTTCTAATTCTTAACACAATAGTCCGCTTTAATTTGCATATTGCACACGCGTTCCTAACAATATGCAACTAAAAGTCAGTTACACATCCAAGGGACGTTCTTCAGTTTCCCAACAAGGTTGGGTGGCTGAATGAATGACCAAGGACACCTCAACTCAATCACGGGGATAGCACAATGGGCCCGGAAAGGGTGGCCTAAGTGCTGGCCTAAACTTTAGGCAACCCACAACGAATCCAGAATCCAGATCTGAAGCTCTTATTGGGGTTTTTGTAAAAGAAAGATTCGGAATTTCATCAATAAACTCGAAATTGTAATTATTTATTTTATGTTTAAAATTGATATTTTCACTTTTCTTAAATTTCTTCCAAAAAAATGGTCGAAATTTCGGATTTAATCCTAAGCTTCCGACTTTAATTTCAAAATGTAGATTTTAATCTGAAAATGTCGACTTTAGATAGGAAACATCAAGATTGTTTTTCTTAATAGTTTGAGTTAAAAATTGAAGTAAACAGCTGTTGTTGACTGTATATTCAATCAACGGAGCTCTTTCTTAATTTTTTCTCTAAATTATATCGAGAGCAAAATTAAAATGCCAATTTTTGACTGTCTCTTCTTAATATTTAAATTTTAAATTCGATCTTTTTCCAAATCTCTTTTAATTATGCTAGTAAAAATTGAAAATTTAAAACCTTAACTTTATTTTTCTTCAACATTTTGTCTTTAAACGAGTTTAAATCTCTTTCTCCACTTTTTCCCAAAAATATTTCGTTTAAATCGCAAATATATATTCGCCTTCTTTTCTCAAATTTTTAGGTTAAATTAGATTTTTTGCCTAAATTCTTCAGAAATTATTTTTGTATAAATTCAAAACTTGGACATTTTTTTTGCTAAAATTAAACTTTAACCTAACATCTGGATTTTTCTCAAATTTTTTTGGATTTTTTCCAGAAGAATCCTAACTCGGAAACTAAAAATTTCCACTTAAATACTCAAAATGTTTTTTGAAATTTTGGGTGAAATATCTAAGCTATCTCAATTTCGATATCTCTACTTTCAATCTATAGATTTTGACTTTTTAAACTCCTAACTAGTCAATTTATTATTTCGACGTCGAAATTGAAATTTAAACTGTTCTCCTAATTTTTGGTTTTAGTTTTTAAATGTCAACCCTATTACGTGGATTACAATTAATTATTTAATTAGAATTTCACATTGCATCAAACTCCTACAAGTTCGTGAAATTTATAATTTACCATTTTTCCTTTTTTTACAAAATTGCTAAAATGGCAACTACGCTGTCTACCCGTATATGTCATTGAAAGTGGCTTAAAATAGATGCTTTGCAAATAGTGTTCTGTGTCACAAACTGTCCTAAACCATCCTTTATGTTTTATGTTTATGTGTTGATATATTTTATAGTGTCGATGTTGTTATAATTTTTTAATATCAAACAGCAATTAAATGAATATAAATGTCGCATTCAAAAACAACAAATAGAATTTATTATCACTAAAAATATTAATTATTTATTTTAAATCGACTTAATTCAAAAGTTGGACAGTTTCAGTGGTGGTGAGTGCGCCTTGGTGAAGAACCAAATTTCCCCATGTCACTGTCATCGTCTGTCAATAAAAAGTGAAACTGTAAACTTATCAGCTGTTTCTATGTACCAGTTGTCTGCTGTTTTGATAGTTAAGTTTTTCAAAAATTTATATCAAAATAGCTAGTGTTGTAAATTAAATCAAAATGTTTAAAAATCCCTTGTCCCTTTACGATATATGCATCAGTGTGGCCGTGGCAGATTGCATCAATGTGTGCAAGTTTTGTAAAAAAGAATTCCGAAATCTGCCCGATAATGTCCTCTTCGACTTTTATCACAAGGTAAGTCGTTCTAATGTTAATACGTTATATTGGGCCCCTACCTGTTCCCCTGAATCTTATACTCTTGAGAATTATTTCCAGGTGGTTACCCCCCTTAATTCGAATAATCGTTTTGTTTACGATGTTATTGAATCGTGTTTATGTATTTGAGAGATACATCTATTTAGTATTAGATAATTAGGCTATGCATACTGATTACATCTTAAATTGTAAATATTACATTGGTACAGTATCAGTTGTTTACAACTTAGGATACTTAAATTTCCTCGAAACATCATCAATAGGCTGGCATAAAAGTGAAATTACTTTCACACTATTAGCTAATGTTACGCTTACACGAAAACCTCAAATATAACGACCATGTACGAGGTCCTTTCAAAAAGTAGGCGATTGATCTTGTGAATCCATAGAATTGCAATCATAGAGTATTGTAACGTACTTTTGACACAAGATGGGATATTTATTCAGTTAACGATTTTGTGCATGAGAATGTTATACTAATTTCTATTTGCTGCAAACTGATATGAACAATTTGTAGAAATTTATCTTGTTCGATATTTTCAATGATTTAATTCATGCTTAAGCTAAAATAAAATTCTAAAATGGCCTCTTCCACAACATCAAATTCGGGGATGGACCCAGAAAATGACTACCGGGCAACCTCAAAAAAAAAAACAATAATAATGCAAATGAAATTATTCGGGGGGTTATGTCCACATTTACACTATGTATAAAGAATCCATGAATACGGAATGGGAAAATGTAGTGAATACATATTTCATATTTTTTCTTATTTTACTTAATAAAGCGATACGTTATGTCTAATGCTTCTTGTTTTCAGATGTTCATGGAAAAGCGACTTTGCATGTTGGCCGTGGAATTTGGCCAACTGGAGGTTTTCAACAGACTTGCTCTCAGTTAGACATCAGCGACCAAAACTACTCAAGTGCTACCAGTCGCTCATAGAGCACGGCCCCAATGTTCCCGAATTACTAATTAAAAGCTACTCCAAATATTTAAACGCACCGACGGTGTCTACTAATGATATAGATCTAGGACTTAGAATAGGCGCTTTCTTTAAAGAGGGCGGTTGGTACAATTACAGCATAGAAATGTTGAATTTGACTGAGCAATTGTGCAAAAGATCTGGACAGGATACTCTCATGAAATTATTGGACTGTTATCATAAGTAAATTTTTGTTTACTCTACTTTGGTGAAATTCTAGAGCTTTGTGTTTAAGGAAATTGCATTCTGAGGCAATTTATTGTTGCTTCGAAGAAGCGCAAAAGACGATAAAGGCAGCTGAAGAAGTCGTTGAGCAATTGGAGAAGCGGAACGAGCTGCCCAATTTGGCTAGTCTCTATTCTACTTTCTCAATTTTGTATTTTATGAGGAGTGAATATAACGAGGTAATTTGTTCGCTAATAATTGTGTTCTGGTGTAATTTGATTCATTTTTAGGCGTTTTATTGGTCCGAGAAGGCTCTAAGTTTACTGGCCAGTAATTTACCAATAAGGTTAGTCTACTGTCCGCAATTTCTAAGAACCCCAAACTTTTAAAATTACTTTTCACTGTGGATCCTAGAAAATTATGCATGATTCATAATTTGTTGCTAAAATTGTTATTATGAAGTCATTTTGCTGCAGAAAGTTATAGTGTTGTAATTCATTATTTTAGAGCTGAAAATATAATGGAAAATTTAAAAATGGTGAAGCTTTGAACAATATAAATCAAAAAAATCTCAACATTTTGAAAAAAAAGTTGTAATTTGGAAAAACTCCCAGTTTGTAAAAAGATTGAAGCTGAAACTAAACATTTTGGGATAAAAGACGAAATTTCAAAATTAAGATTGAAATTTGGAAAATAAATTCGAAATCCCATCAAAATTTTCAGTTTATGATAGAATTTCAGGAAACGTTGAAAATAAATTTGAAATTATAAGAACAACTCAAAATTTAAAACAAAAACTTCCAAATTCGAAAACAAAAATATTGAAAAATTGAGTTAACAATCGGTACAAAAAGTTAATTTTTTCGTTTAAAGTGCAAAAAATTTGAAAAAAGTAAAAAAGTGATAACTCGAACAAATGAAAAAGTTACCAAAAAAAAAATAACATACTTACGGTTCTCAAAATTTCAAGAAAATAAGTCCAATTTCAAAATTAAATTTAATTTAAAAAAATGAATATTATTAAAATCAAAATTTTGCCGAACTTGAAATAACTAATTTCGAAAAATATGTCGAAATTTCGAAAAATAAGTTGAAATTTAAATTTAAAATTTTAAGATTAAAATAAAAATAGCACTTTTGAAAAAAAAGGCAACATTTTGAAATAACATATGAATTTAGAAAAACAGTTCTCGATATTTTAGGTTAAAATTCTCATTTCATGGAAAAAAGTATTTTTTTGCTAGATTTAGAGTATTTTTTTTGATTCATCTTTTTTCAAAAGTTTCCATTTTTCTTCAAACTCGTCGTTTTTTAATTGGTCTTTTCCTGGAAATTTCGATTTCCAAAATTCTTTTGTCAGAATTTCGAATTTTTTCCAATTTTTCAGAAAAATTGCCTTTTTTTGAAAATCAACTTTCTTAAATTGGAATTTCTGGAAACGATTTGTTGCCTGAAAATTTGTCTTTTCCCAAAGTTCCGTCATTTTTCTATAAATTTTATCTTTTTTTAAATAGGTTTTAAATTCGAATTTCTTGAAATGATTTGTTTCCCAAAACTCCGACATTTAGAATGTACCTGTTATATTTCTGCAAATTTCACCTTTTTCCTTAAAATTCGTGTTTTTTCTAAATTTCCATTTTTTTGTTTCAAAATTTGAAATTCATCTTTATTGTTTTCCCTTTTTTAAAAATTTAGAGTAATTTTCTCTGCATTCGCCTTTTTTTTCTAAAATTTCCATTTTTCCCAAAACTCGTCGTTTTTTAATTGGTCTTTTGCTGGAAATTTCGATTTCCAAAATTCTTTTGTCAGAATTTCGACTTTTTTCCAATTTTTCACAAAAATTGCTCCTTTTTGAAAATCAACTTTCTTAAATTGGAATTTCTGAAAACGATTTGTTCCTGGTTATTTGACTTTTTCCAAAGTTCCGCCATTTTTCTACAAATTTTGTCTTTTTTAAATCGGTTGCTTTAAATTCGACTTTCTTGAAACGATTTGTTTCCCAAAACTCCGACATTTAGAATGTACCTGTTATATTTCTGCAAATTTAACATTTTTCCTTAAAATTCGTGTTTTTTTCTAAATTTTCATTTTTTTTTCTAAAATTTCCATTTTTCCCAAAACTCGTCGTTTTTTAATTGGTCTTTTGCTGGAAATTTCGATTCCCAAAATTCTCCTGTCAGAATTTCGACTGTTTCAATTTTTCCGAAAAATTGACCTGTTTTGAAAATCGACTTTTTTAAATTGGAATTTCGGGAAACGATTTTTTCCTGCAAATTTGACTTTTCCCAAAGTTCCGCCATTTTTCTATGAATTTTGTCTTTTTTTTAAATCGGTTCTTTTAAATTCGAATTTCTCGAAACGATTTGTTTCCCTAAACTTCGACATTTAGAATGTTCCTGTCATATTTCTGCAAATTTCACCTTTTTCCTTAAAATTCGTGTTTTTTTTCTAAATTTCCATTTTTTTTCTCAAAATTTGAAATTCATCTTTTTTAAGGTTCCCCTTTTTTGAAAATTTAGAGAATTTTTCTCTGCATTCGCCTTTTTTAATAAAATCTTCATTTTTTCCAAAACTCGTCGTTTTTTAATTGGTTTTTGCTGGAAATTTCGATTCCCAAAATTCTTTTGTCAGAATTTCGACTATTTCAAATTTTCCGAAAAATTGACCTGTTTTGAAAATCGACTTTCTTAAATTGGAATTTCTGGAAACAATTGGTTCCTGAAAATTTGACTTCCTAAAGTTCCGCCATTTTTCTATAAATTTTGTCTTTTTTCTAAATCGGTTGTTTTAAATTCGAATTTCTTGAAACGATTTGTTTCCCAGAACTTCGACATTTAGAATGTACCTGTTATATTTCTGCAAATTTCACCTTTTTCCTTAAAATTCGTATTTTTTTCTAACTTTCTACTTCTTTTCCTCAAAATTTGAAATTCATCTCTTTTAAGTTTTCCCTTTTTTTGAAAATTTAGACTATTTTTTTCTAAATTCGCCTTTTTTTCTAAAATTTCCATTTTTCTCTAAACTACGTTTTTTAATTGGTCTTTCGCTGAAAATTTTGATTTCCAAAATTCTTTTGTCAGAATTTCGGCTTCTTTCCAATTTTTCCAAAAACTCGGCCTTTTTTTGAAAATCAACTTTCCTAAATTTAAATTTCTGGAAACGATTTGTTCCTGAAAATTTGACTTCCTAAAGTTCCGCAATTTTTCTATAAATTTTGTGTTTCTTTTAAATCGGTTGTTTTAAATTCGAATTTCTTGAAACGATTTGTTCCCCAAAACTATGACATTAGGGTGACATTTTCAGAAAATGTCACCATTTTCCTTAAAATTCGTATGTTTTCTAAATTTCCATTTCTTTTCCTCAAAATTTGAAATTCATCTTTTTTAAGTTTTCCCCTTTTTTGAAAATTTAGACTATTTTTTCTGGATTTCTCAAAACTACGTTTTTTAATTGGTCTTTCGCTGAAAATTTTGATTTCCAAAATTCTTTTGTCAGAATTTCGGCTTCTTTCCAATTTTTCCAAAAAATTGTCCTTTTTTGAAAATCAACTATCTTTAATTTGAATTTCTGGAAACGATTTGTTCCTGAAAATTTGACTTCCCAAAGTTCCACCACTTCTATAAATTTGATATTTTTTTGAAAATCGGTTCTTTTAAATTCGAATTTCTCGAAACGATTTGTTTCCCAAAACTTGGACGCTTAGAATTTACCTCTTATATTTCTGCAAATTTCATCTTTTTTCTTAAAATTCGTATTTTTTTCTAAATTTCGATTTTTGCTTCTCAACATTTGAATTTCATATTTTTAAAATCTTCCCATTTTTTGGAAATTTAGGATATTTTTTGTATGCTTCATTTTTCTCAAAACTCGTCTTTTTTGATCGATCGTTTGCTCGAAATCTCGATCTCAAAATTATTTTTTCAAATTTCGACTTTTTTCCAATTTTTCCGAAAAATTGGCCTTTTTTGAAAATCGACTTTTAAATTCGAATTTCTGGAAACGATTTGTTTCTAAAAATCTGGCTTTTCCCAAAGTTGCGACTATTTTTCAAAAAAATTAACTTTTTTATTTCGAAAAATGTCCGCTTTCTCCTCGAAATTCGTCTCTTTTTATCGAAATTCGTCTTTTTGGAATGATTTACTAATCATAATTCAACTTTTCTCTTCTCAAAATTTATGTCATCTTTTTTTTTTGTCTACTTTTTCTATGGAAATTTTGAATTTTTTCTAGGTTCGTCTTATTTTTCTAAAAATTTCCATTTTTCTCAAGATCCAACGTTTTTTAATTGGTCTTTTGCTCGAAATTTCGAATCCCGAAATTCTTTTTTTAAGACTTGGACGATAATTCAAAATTTCGAGGTTTTAAAAAACCTTTGTTTTTTTTTCTTTTGACTTTTTTAAAATTTCGATTTTCAATAAAATTTCGACCTTATTTCAGAATTTTTACTTTTTCTAAAAACTTCGAATTTTTTTATTTTCTACCTTTTGAAAAATTCGCCTTTTATTGAAAATTCCTCCTTTTCTTAAAAAATCCAATTTTTTTTTAAATCTGGCTTTAAATTACGAATTTTTAAAATTTTCAATGCATTGCATAAGACGAATTCAAGAAAATTTTGATTTTTTTATGAAAATTTCTACTGTTTTCAAAATTTTGTTATAAAATTTCGTCCATTTCCCATAATTTCGATTCCTTTTTAAACTTTCTCCTTGCCTGCTCAATCTTTTAATTATTTTCTCAAAATTTAAGTTTATAAATGAAATATAAAGCTTAAAACGATTCTCGTTTTGAATCAGAGTTTTTCCCAATATTGGAAATTTTGCTGAAATTTGTTTTTTTTTTCTAGAAATTCCAATTTTTTTGTTTCAAATTTTGATATTTTTTCCTTCATTCCAACATTACACATTCAATTTATACTAACATTTCGAGTGTAAACGTTTTTTTTATATAAAATACGAATTTTTTAATTTGCATCTTTTCTGGAATTTTCGTAATTTAACTTCAAGTAGAAAAATTAAAATTTTCCGTTTTCCTTGTTTGGGAAACCAAAGTAGCCCACCTCCCCAGTAATTTTATGGGTGCCTCCCTGTTCCGTTTAAAAGTTGAAATACATATTTTTGTTTAATATCGAGAGTGAAGTTCAACTTTTGAGATTACAATCTAAATTTTGAGATTAAAGTTGAAAATTTGGTAAAAGCAAAATTTTTGAATTTGCAAATTTCCAGTTTTTAATTAAATTTTAAAGATATAAAATTAATTCAAAATATAAAAGAGAAACTTAACATTTCTAAATGTTTTTTTAATTATGAGTTTAGTCTCGACATTTTGATATTCTCGAGATGGACTTTAATCTTGAAATGTCTATAGTAATCTTGAGTTTTCAATTTTATTTCAGAAATTAAAAAAATAATAGACAGAAATCTCAAATAAGAACTTGAAAATCTGAAAAAATATGTAAAGTCGAAACTTGGTAAAATAATTTTTTTTAAGAACAATCGAGCTCACTTTAATATTTTAAATGTAAAGTTATTAATTGAAAACATTTGAAATATAAAATATACGTCGTAAATTATGACAAAACCAGTCGCATGATTACTTGATCAAATTAATCAAAAGCTGGTTATCAGCAATCAGACAAACATAAAACAAACGTTGCCCCCTACCCCTCCCATTACCTGTCACTAAGTATACCACTATCTGTAAGATTACTGTTGTAGTACATAATTTTGGACAAAACTTACAAATTAGAAAGGTTCACTCGTTTCAAAAGTGGTGTTTTTGCAAAATAACTGTCCATGACCAACATTATTGAGCCAAAAAGTACAAAAGCATTTTTCCTAGGACGATTGTGGACGTTTTGCGTCAGGCCTCAAAATCTTGCGTAGTGAAGCGCCGCTTCAGGCAAGCTGGTTTCCTGATAGACCAAGCGATGTCCTTAGCTGAGCAATTATACTCCGAGGACAATCATCCATGCTTCTCGAATACTCTCCTCGACTACGGTTTCTATCCTTTTAAATTTCGACTCCATACAAGAAAGCGTAAAGGCCTTCGAACGCGCTTTGGCCATCAGGAAGGAGGTTTTTGACAAGAATAACATCCTAGTGGCGTTAGCCCACGAAGATGTCGCGTACGCCCTCTATGTTCAAGAGTATAGTTCAGGGGAGGTTTTACTTTGCCAGGTAGGTCACTAATTTGGATAGAGCGATAAATAATTGGTTTTTTCACCAGGGAGAACGCGGAGAAATCCATTCGGATAATGAAGCGGATACTCCCCCCAGATCACATATTGTTGTCATCCGTAAAGCGAGTCAAAGCGTTGATACTGGAGGAGATAGCCTTGGATCTGCGGGAGCCTCACAATTCCGACCTCAAAGATCAGTATTTAAGTGAATCAGAGCAACTACATAAGGACGCGTTGGCGTTGTCTTTTAAGGAATTTGGGGAGAAAAACGTTCAAACTGCTAAGCACTATGGTAACCTGGGGCGCTTGTACCAGAGCATGAAGCAGTTTGAGGAAGCGGAACGCATGCATTTAAAAGCCATTGCTATCAAGAAGGAATTACTGGGGGAAGGCGACTACGAGGTAGCTTTAAGTTTGGGGCATTTAGCTTCGCTGTATAATTATCACATGTTGCGGTATAAGGACGCGGAGAGTCTCTATATCCAGTCGATTAATATAACGCTGAATATGTTCGGTGAGGCTTACACTGGGCTCGATTATGACTACCGGGGGCTTGTGCATGTTTACATGAAGTTGTTGGATACTACAAACATGCTTCATTACACTAATAAATTAAGAGACTGGTCAAAATTGAGGGAAAAGATTTCTCCTATTGTCCATCAGAAGGAAATACTGCCATTAGAGAGAGTTATTGCTAGATATTTTAGTTTATGTTAGTGTATTCTAGTCATTTAAATGTGCTAAAATCTAAAAGCGAGGATTTTTAACAAACTTAACTTATTTCCTTTATTTGTCTACATGGTATCTATTATAAGTCATCAGTAACAGTTTTTTATAAATATTCTATAAGCACACCCGGTTTTTATTTGTCTGCTGATACACAAAGTGCATATTGACTGCTGAAGAAATTGCAAAGTAATTTTGATACTTCATCCTTTGTTATTCGCGATATTGAAAAAAAAAACCGAAAAATAACGCTCATTTCAATTTTTGCATTGTACAAAATGTAATTATAGCATGTTAACAAATAATTTAAAGAGAATCTTTACTGGTGAATTAATGGAATCATTTCACGTACTAATCGTTGATATATGCAAAAATATTTCTTAATTATTGCAGTTGATACCTAAAATTGAAATATGCAGAATGGGCATATTCAGTTAATTTAAAAATGTGTTTCATTGTTACTTCAGATCGACAAGATTTAAAAAGTATTATAAAAGAGTATGTTTGAAGATATAAATGTTCATTTTACATGATATATTAGAAGTGTGATCTATATTTTTTGTTAATAATAGAAGTTTTTTAACCAATGACTGCAAATATACCATATGCAGAAATTTCTATTTGTTTCAATTTCCTTTTTGCATGCATGTGTTAATCTGAAGAATAATTCTAAATTATGATGTAGGTTAATAAATTTATTTTAAAAAAGAAACGGAAAACTTGAAGTTGTGAAAAAAGTTGAAATTTTGGAGGAAAGTGTGCAAAACTTGTAAATTAAAACTCTGAATTTCGAGAAAAACATTTGAACTAGCAATGGCATTTTTTAATAAATTTTTGAGATTAAACTCATTTTGAGACAAACTCAAACTTTCAAAAACAATCAAAATCTGTTGGAACCTCATACTACGGTTGTTATGGAACTCTGTTACTGAAACTTGCATATCTGAAATAAAACAATATTCAAAACCGATATAAATGTTTTTATTGTTTCAAGTGCTTGATTTTTCAAAATATTAACTATCTAAAATATTGATTTTTTAAATTTGATTCTTAGTAAAAATTTCAACTTTTCTGATATCCTAACTTTTTCTATATTTATACTTTTCGAAAGTTACGGATTTCTTTAAAAATTTGACAATGAAAATTTTTCACATAATCTCAAGTTTTTTAAAAGACAGGATTTTTTTGAAATTTCGATTTTACTGCAAAATTTATTAATTAAGTTATGTACTTTTTTCAAAACTTCGACTTCTTGTAAAAATTTGGATTATTTTAAGACTGAACTTTTCTAAAAATTTCGACTTTCTCTCAAGATTTTTAAGTTTCGACTCCTCCGAAGATAATATAGCTACTTTTTTAAATTTTGGACATTTTTCTATAATTTTTTTTAAATCTAGATACTTTAAAATATTGGATTTTTAAAATTGTCGACTTTTTTGCACTATTTTGATTCTTTCATAAAAATTTCCTCGTTTTAATTTTAGCATTTTTTCAAAATCTCGAAATTTTTTTAAAAATAACTTTGAAAATCTTCATCTTTTTTTAAAATTATGGCTTTTTCACAATTTAATATTTTTGAAAATTACGATAAAAATTTTGACTTCTAAAAAATGTAGAGCCATTGCTTCAAAATTTTAACTATAAAATTTTCACTTTTCCCAAGGTTTCGACTTTTTTTTTGAAAATATGGAGTCTTTTGATATTTTTTTCAATATTTCGGCGTTGAAAATTTGGGCCGAAATTTGACCGAAATTTTTTCAATTTTTAAAATTTTGACCATTTTTGCAAAATTTCAACTTTTGTGAAAATTTGGAATTTTTAAGAACATTTCGCCATTCTTCATACACTACAATTGTTTGAAAGTCTTAAATTTTTAAATTTAAATTCGGATTTTAACAGAAAAAGTGGAACTTTCTAGAAAAACTTAAAATTTTAGGGAAAATTAAATTTATTAATGCCAAGTTTACCTGAAATGTTAACTTTAAATATTCTACATTATCCTTGAAAGTTAATATCGCAAATTGGAAAAAAATCTAATAATCTAGATCTTGAAATTGAAGTCGAAATTTTGGGAAAATTAGAAATTGTAAACATAAGCAAGAAATTTTTTAAAAAGTTCAACACTAAACTAAAAATGTTTAACAAATCTGAAACGAAATAGATAGATTTCAAATTATATAAAAAAAGAACTTTAAAATTCCTTTTCTCTAAATTTCGATTTGATGGCTCGAAATAAATCAAAATTTCAAGAAAGAGACAAAACCGGAAAAGATATTAGTTTCAAATTTAATTAAATCTTCGATTTTGAGAAATGTCAAAATTAGTCAAAATTTCTAAAAAGTCAGATTTTAGAAGGTAAAAATTTTTATAAGAAGACCAATGTTAAGAAAAATAATGTAATTTTCATAAAAAAGAAGAAATTTTGAGAAAACACTAGAATGAAGAAGAACTTCGAAATTAAGAGAAAAATCGAAATTTACCAGTCACATTTTAAGAAGAGTCAATTTTGCGAGTAAAGTCGAAATTTAATAAATTTCGAACAAAATAGTCTAGTTTTTCAGAAAATGACGAATTTTAAGGAAAAAGTCGAATTTTCGCGAAAACATTCAAATTTTGAAATAAAGTCAAATTTTGAGGGAAAACTTGAAATTTTCAGTAATATAAGATCGAATTTTGACATAAAGATGAAATTTCAAAAATAGAAGGATTTTGAGAAAAATATCGAGATTTTGCGGAATTTCGAAGAAACAAATTCGAAATTTCTAAAAGCAAAAAATCAAAATAAAATAAAAACAAAATTTCGAGAGAAAGAACGAAACTTCAAGAATAAGATCGAAATTGATAGAAAAAATGAAAATTTAGTAAAAATTCCGAATTTCTCAGTCAAATTTTGTGGCAATTTTAAAAAATGGACACATAGTTAAGCAGAAGACATAATCTTTGCTGAAAAAAAGAACCAGGTTTCATTTTAAAACCTGGTACCATCTATTAACCGAAGAACCAATCAGCTGAATGAGTTGAGTGGGTAAGTCTTGAGGAAGGAACCCAATTGCTTGGGTTCTTTTTTTTGGAAAACAAAAACTTGCCAGCTAGGCAGGGTAAGACGTTCAATTCCCTTGGTTCAAGGAGTCAGTAACCAATTTAACTAAGGGCACTTTTTCCAGAAATTTCTTTTTTTTCAAAATTCGTCTTTCCTTGAAACTTCGACGTTTTCTTGAAATATCGATTTTTTTTCAAAATTCGTCTTTTTTCACAAAATTTTTGTCGTGAAATGTGTAGTCTATTCTTAAAATTCAACTTATTTTTTTATGAGAATCTGACTCAAAATCTTACTTAAATTTTTTACATTTTAATCAAAGATGGGCCAAATTTTAAGGAAAAAGCAAATTTTGATAAATAAATCGAGATAAAGTTATCTCGAAACCTTTTTTTATAAACTTTCCCATTTTTCAAAATTTACCTTTAAAAATCCGAATTTCCGCGTCCGATTTATTTATCAAAATTTGCTTTTTCCTTAAAATTTGGCCCATCTTTGATTAAAATGTAAAAAATTTAAAAAATTTAAAATTTTGAATTTTTAAAAAAGGTAAACATGTCTAGAAAATTTTCTTTGGAAATTTTAACTGTTTTTTTTAATTTAACTCTGGAAATTGCAACTTACTTTTCAAAATTTTGACGGGGTGGGGCGCTTGTTTCTCTCTAACTTAGTAGTTGAGAGAAAATAAATAATCAGTTGGGAAATGTCGACTTTTTCTCAAAATTCGCCCATTTTTCCAAATTTCAACAAAATTGAACTCCAAATTTTTACTAAATTTTAATTTTTTTCCTCGAAATTTTGAACTTTTTCTCGCAATTGGCATCTTTTTTTTGAAATTTCGTTCTTTCTCTCGAAATGTTTTTCTTTTTTTTCTTTTCATGTTTTGTTTTTGAAAATTTCGATTTTGTTTTCCTGCAAATTCGAGAAAATTTCGATATTTTTCTCAAGATCTTTCTATTTTTGAAATTCAATTTTTACCTCAAAATTCGATCCTTTATATTATCAGAAATCTCAAGTTTTCCCTCAAAATTTGTCTTTATTTCAAAATTTGAATTTTTTCTTAAAATTTCGTTTTTTTTTCTCGAAATTCGTAATTTTCTGGTAAACTTCATTATTTTTTCAACATAAATTTTGACTTAACTCACAAAGTTCGTCTTTTTTCTAAAAATATGACAGAAAATTAGATTTTATTTTCTTAATTTAGAAGTTTTTCTTCAAATTTCTAGTGTTTTCTCAAAATTTTGCTGAAGTTCGACTATTTTTCGAAATTTTATGTTTACCTCAAAATCCGATATTTCATATTTCTGAAAATGAGGACTTTTTCGTTTTTGGTCTGTTTCCAAAAATTTCCAGATTTTTGTTAAAATTCGTCTTTTTTCAAAATTGTGATTTCCTGGAAATCTCAACTTTTTCCTCGAAATCCGTCTTTTCCTTAAAATCTTGCCTGTTTTCTGAAAATTCGATTTTCTCTGCAAAAATTCAATTTTTTTTCTCGAAATTCTCCGTTATCAGCAAAATTCGTCTTTTTCTCGAAATTTCGACTAATTTTTTCAAAATTCGTTTTCATTTATTCGGCCTTTATTCGCTAAAATTCGGCATTTTTTCTTAAATATTTTCGAATTTTTCAGCGATGTTTCTCGAAATTTTGCCTTTTTTTGAAATTCCGTCATTTTCTTGAAATTTTAGGTATTTTGGAGTCTCCAAAATTTCTTAAATTTTGGCTTTTTCTGGAAATAGTGATTTCTATTTGAAATTTCGATATTCAGTATTTGTAGAAATGTCAGCTTGATTATAAAAATTCTACTTTTTTAGACTTTTCTTTCAAAAATAGTCTTTTTTTACGAAATTCTGCCATTTTTATTAAAATTCTTCTTTTTCTAAAAGTTTTGCAAAATTCGACTTTTTTCTTAAACTGCGAATTTAAAAAATTTCGATTTTTCTCTTAATTTCGATCTTTTGGTTAAATGTCTGGTGTTTTCTCAAAATTTCGCTGAGGCTCGACTTTCTTTCGAAATTTAATGCTTCTTTCAAAATCTTTTTTTAGAAATTGTGATTTATTTCTTTTTTCTTGAAATCCGACTTTTTCTTCAAATTTTGACTTTTTCTTAAAACTCGATCTTCTCTGCAAAAATTCCATTTCATTTTCTTCGAAATTCGCCGTTTACCGCAAAATTCGTCTTTTTCTAAATTTCGACTAATTACAAAGTTCTTTTTTTTTATTCGGACATTATTCGATATAATTCGACTTTTTTCTCAACATTTCGAATATTTCAGGGATTTATCTCGAAATTTTGCCTTTTTTTTCAAATTCTGTTATTTTTCCTGAAAATTTAGATATTTTGAAATCTCCAAAATTTCTTAGATTTTGGCTTTTTCTCGAAATTTTGACTTCTTTCTTTTTTTTCTTTCAGAATGGCTTTTTTTACGAAAGTCTGTCATTTTTATTGAAATTCTTCTTTTTCTGAAAGTTAGTCTTTAACTTTGTTCGCAAAATTCGACTTTTTTTTAAATTTTGAAAAAATTCGATTTTTCTCTTAATTTCGAAATTTTGAGAAACACCAGAAATTTGAAGAAAAACTTCTAAATTAAGAGAAAAATCGAAATTTTTTTTTCAAATTTCTAGTGTTTCTCAAAATTTCGCACAAGATCGACTTTCTTTCGAAATTTTATGCTTACCTCAAAATCTGATATTTTGAAAATAAGGGCTTCGATTTTCGTCTTTCTCTAAAAATTTCCACATTTTATTCAAAATTCGCCTTTTTTCGAAATTGTGATTTCCTGGAGATCTCGAGTTTTTTTCTGTAAATCCGTCTTTTTCTTAAAATTTTGGATTTTTTCTAAAAATTTCTCTGCAAAAATTCCATTTTTTCCTGGAAATTCGCCGTATTCCGCAAAATTCGTCTTTTTCTCGAAATTTCGATTAATTTCAAAATTCGTTTCTTTTATTCGGACATTTGTTAAAATTTGACTTTTTTTTCTTAATATTCCGATTTTTTCAGGGATTTATCTCGAAATTTTACGTTTTTTTGAAATTCTGTTTTTTTTCCTGAAAATTTAGATATTTTCGAATCTCAAATTTCTTAAATTTTAGCTTTTTCTTGAAATTTTAATTTCTATCTCAAATTTCGATATTCGGTATTTCTAGAAATCTTTTTAGAAATATCAACTTGATTATAAAAATTCTACTTTTTAGACTTCTTTCAAAAATATTCTTTTTTACGAAAATCTACCGTTTTTATTAAATTTTTTTTTCTGACAGTTTCGTCTTTAAATTTAACTTTGCTCGCAAATTTAATTTTGTTCTTAACTTTGACTGAAAAATTTCGATTTTTCTTTTAATTTCGCATGTTTCTAAATTTGAGTGTTTTTCAAAATTTTGCTTACCTAAAATCTGATATTGAAAATAAGGGCTTCGATTTTCGTCTTTCTCTAAAAATTTCCACATTATTATTCAAAATTCGCCTTTTTTCGAAATTTGATTTCCTGGAAATCTCGATTTTTTTTCTGTAAATCCGTCCTTTTTCTTAAATTTTGCCTTTTCTAAAATTGACTTCTCTGCAAAAATTCCATTTTTCTGGAAATTCGCCGTTTTCCGCAAAATTAGTCTTTTTCTCGAAATTTCGATAATTTTCAAATTCGTTTTATTATTCGGACATTTATTGCTTTTTTTTCTTAATATTTCGATTTTTTCAGGGATTTTCGAAATTTTACTTTTTTTGAAATTCTTTTTTTTTCCTGAAATTTATCTTATTAATTCTGAATTCTCAAAATTTCTAAAAATTTTAGCTTTTTGCCGAAGTTCGACTTTCTTTCGAAATTTGATGCTTACCTCAAAATTCGATATTCTGAAAATAAGGATTTCGATTTTGGTCTTTTTCTAAAAATGTCCACATTATTTTCAAAATTCTTCTTTTCAAGTTATGATTTCCTGGAAATCTTAACTTTTTTTCTCTAAATCCGCCTTTTTCTTAAAATTTTGCCTTTTCCCTAAAATTCGACCTTCTCTGCAAATATTCCTTTAAATTCGCCGTTTTGCGCAAAATTAGTCTTTTTCTCAAAATTTTGACTAATTTTTTCAACATTTTTTTAAAATTAATTCGAACTTTATTTGCTAAAATTCGACTTTTTTTCTTGAAATTTCGAATTTTTCAGGGATTTCAAAATTTTGCCTCTTTTTTGAAATTCTATTATTTTTCCTGAAACTTTATCTTTTAGATTCTGAATTTCCAATAATTTCTAAAAATTTGGCTTCGTCTAGAATTTTTGATTTCTATCCCAAATTTCAATATTCAGTATTTCTAGAATTTTTTTTTAGAAATTTCAAGCTCATTCTAAAAATTCTACATTTTAAGACTTTCTTTCAGAATGGCCTTTTTTACGAAATTCTGTCATTTTTATTGAAATTCTTCTTTGTCTTTCAATTTAACTTTGCTCGTAAAATTCGACTTTTTTCTTAAACTTTGACTCTGAAAAATTTCGATTTTTCTTTTCATTTCGAAGTTTTTCTTTAAATTTCTGGTGTTCTCTCAAAATTTCGCTGAACTTCGATTTACTTTCGAAATTTTATGCTTACCACAAAATCCGATATTCTGAAAATGAGGACTTCGATTTTTGTCTTTTTCTAAAAATTTCCAAATTTTTTTCAAAACTCGTCTTTTTTCGAAATTGTAATTTCCTGGAAATCTCAACTTTTTCTCCAAATCCGTTTTTTTTAATTTTGGCTTTTTTCTAACAATTTGACTTTCTTCAAAATTTCCATTTTTTTCCTCGAAATTCGCTGTTTTTCGCTAAATTCGTCTTTTTCTCAAAATTTTGTTTCGTCTTTCAATTTGACGTTCAGGTAATTTCAACTGGTGTCTCAAAATTTGACCTTATTTTCGAAATTTTGACTTTTTCCTCAAAATGTGATGTTTTATAATTGTGGAAATATCGACTTTTGCTCGAAATTGGATTTTTTGTTTTATGCAGTAATGTACCAAGTTTTATTTTGCAAGAAAGAACTAACCGCGCAAAAACTTAAAATTTCAGTAGATTGTTATTTTTGATAAAGTGTTACATTTTTTAAGTCAAAATAGGTTATTGTTCAAAAAGTATTTATTTGTATTGGTAATTTATAAATTACCCTCAAACTTTAACTATCCATTTTTCAATAACAGTTTTTTGAGCTTGGTTCCATTCTGCAAAAAGCCGTCTAATTATTATAAATTGTTACTTTATTATTTAGAGCTTTTTTCTTGAAATTTTGATGAAAAATCTAAAATTTTTAGAAAGTCAAAAAAAAGGAACGCTAATGGAAAATAATATTGTTAATTTATACACAAAGTTTAAAAGAAAAAGTCAAAATTCTGAAAAAACTCGGAAGTCAAGTACTTCATGAAAATTCTCAAAATTTCTTTTTTCTCAAACTTCGCTCAAAATTTCAAATTTCTAAATAAGAGAAGTAACGACATTTCTTTAAAAATTTTGAAATTTTTAAATTGAAACTCAAAATATTTAGGAATGATGTAGTAGTAGTAGTAGTAGTTTATTTTAAATGTATAAAATACATATTAATTACAAATGATTCATAAAAGAATGGTAACAATAATAATATTAATAATAAATAGATACATATTATGACAAAATGACAATAAATTAATCTAACATATTAAAAAAAAAAATACACATATATAAAATTCCGAATCTATTTTCTAGGGATAATTTTTCGTAAAAGACTCTTAAATTGATAGAGGGAATTAGAATTTTTTATTGCAACAGGTAAGTTGTTGAATTCACATAAACCATCAAAAAATAGTGATCTTTTGGTACTTTGCTTTTTAACTGTGTTTATATAAAAATTTGTTGTGTTGCGGGTATTATGGTTGTGAATATCTCTAACATTGATTAAACAAATTTTTAAATAATTCGGCAAAAGGTTTTTAGTTATTTTAAAAATAAAGCACATGTTAAGATAGAACAGATATTGTTTTACGGACAAGAACTGGAGACATTCAAGCATGAAGTCAACACTAACATGATTATTGCATCGCAAAATGATTCTTAATGCTCTATTTTGTAATAATTGTAGTTTATTTAAGAGTTCTTGATTGAAATAATGCGTAATTGTTGGGCAATAGATGAATAAAGGGGCAATCCATGACTTATAGAGGTCAATTCTAGCAGGAAGATTTAAAGATTGACAAATACGCCAAAAATATTTAACTCTAGATGAAAGTTTATCAATAGTAGTCTTAGCATGATTTTTAAAGTTCAGGGATGAATCTATATTTGATCTCATTGACATATTCTAAATTTGATTGGTTTAATATTATTGGTCGTATATTAGATGCATCATAGTTTCCCATTATCATTACTTTGGATTTGTTTGTGTTAATTAGCAATTTATTTGTTTGTAACCAGTGACTCATTGAATCTAGCACTAAGTTCATTTTATCAATAGCACTGTCAATGTTATCATCAAGCACAGTAACAAGGGTATCATCCGCAAAAAGGTTTAGGAATGTATTTGGATTACTAATAACATTATTCATATCATTAATATACATTAAAAATAATATTGGTCCCAGGATCGTTCCTTGTGGAACTCCATAAATGTTGTCGACAGGATTAGAGGAAAATCCATAGATCGTTGTTCTCTGACTTCTACCAAATATATATGAACTAAACCATTGTACTGTAGAATCATGAAAGCCCATATTTTCCAGTTTTACTAGAAGAGTCGATCTATCAATAGTTTCGAAAGCACGTTTTAAGTCGAGGAATGTCGCAATGGCTACACAGTTATTATTGTCCAACCATTTTTTCCATTTTGATACTACTAATTGCAGAGAAGATCCACAGGAGTGTTTTTCACGAAAACCCGATTGCTGTTCAATTAAAATATTATTGTATGTAATTAATAAGTTGAGTATATATTAATGATTCAAAAACTTTTTCGAGGTATGGCATAGTACTAACAGGTCTATAATCAGTGGGTTGTATTGAATTTGATACTTTTTGTTTAGGGAAAATTAATGATGTTTTCCAACGTGTTGGAAAGTGGTAGTAGAAATTGATTTATTGTATATATCGGTCAATTTGGTTGCAATGAACCCTCCGCCGGCTTCTATGACAGATTTGGTGACTAAATCAGTCGATGAATTTTTTGTGTTCCTAATGGCCTTTGATACTTCTTCGTACGTAAATGATTTAAGGATAAACGTACTCTCAATAGGTCCATTTGAGATAGTTGTTCTTGTTGATGGATTTGATTGTACTAATAGCTCAATGCTATTTACAATAAATTTGTTATAATTTTCAGCAATGTCTTGGGGGTTAGTTAAATTAATATTATCAAATTCCATTTTTGCGGGAGAAGTTTTTTGAGCACCATCCATAATTTCTCCAAGTACTTTTCACATCTTTTTGCTATCATTTTTGTTTTGATTAATTAAATTTGTATAGTAATTTTTCTTTTTCTCCCTTATAAGCTTGGTCACATTATTTCTTAATCTTCTGTATTCTTTCCAAATGTCGGTGGAATTAATCAAAATTGCTTTCTGGTAATATAGATCTCGATGTTTAGCTAACTCTTTTATTTCCGTGTCGTACCATTTATTTTTACTATTATTTATGGTAAATGTTCTTAAAGGTGCAAATTCATCCAAGGCGATAGTGATATTTTCATAAAATACGTCCAGCATAGAATTTACATTATTATTTGAGGGATCATTCCAATTCATTGTTTCAAGTTTTACTTGGAATAAATTTTTGTTCATTCTAGTAATGTTTCGGTGCGAGATTGTGCTTATAATATTTTCCCGTGGTTTAAACGTTGACTTACTTTTTTGATTTCCTGAGATTTCTAACATTGAATGGTCTGATATTTTTGGTGTATGTAATACTTTAGCCTGAATGTTTATATCATTAGTGAATACCAAGTCAATAAGTGTCCGGCTGCGTGATGTAATTCTGGTATAATCAGTAATTAGTTGTACAAACCCCTTTTCAAGCATCATTTCTAGTAATCTTCTCGAATAAGTAGTCTCTTTCTTTATATTGATGTTGAAATCGCCAAAAATATTCACATTGGGGACATTGATAAAAGGTATAATTATTTCTTCAAGGTTCTGTAAAAATGTGGTCATACTAGAAGCAGGAGATTTGTATACACATATATAATTACTCTGATTTATTTTTATAGCAATTATCCAGCATTGTAAGTTAGTATTCTCATTAATAATTATTTCATATTCAATATCTTTTGGAGATAAACAGTAATGCCACCCGTAAATCTACTGTGTGAATCACAGCGAAGGATATTGTACTGCTCCATGTAAATTTCGTTGTTATTGATATCGTTAGTTATGTGTGATTCAGTTAATATAAGTAATACAGGTTTAACGTCTATAAGAAATTGTTCAATTTCATGTTTGTGGCACCATAACCCTTGCACATTTAAACAAAAAATATTATACGTTAATGGCTATAATGAGTATGTAATTTTCTTACCTATGGCTTTTTTTACAGTTTGGTACGTACAACACTGATGATCAAATACTCTGTGATTGGTGCTTAATTCCGCCTGAAACTTTTTATTGTTTTCCTCACAATTAACGCATCTCCATTGTATTGAATCCTTATTTTCTTTTAATCGACAATTTCTTGTTTCATGTTTTTGTGCACAGATACCACAAATTGCATCTGTCTTACATTCGCTAATTTTATGGCCATATTTCGAGCAATTATAACAACGGAGAACCTGAATATTTTCTTCTAATTTACATTTGTTTAGTCCAATATATAAAAATTGTCTTTTTATAAGCGATTCGAAAGTTCTTGGATCCACCTCCGCTATCATGTAAAAACGTTTGTAAATTGTTTTGGTTTTATATTTAATTAAGAATTTAAAATTATCAAACGCATCATCTAAATCGTTTTGTAAAATAATATTTTTTATTAGTGATTTATCATCAATTTCAGTTTCATTAGAAATATTTGTAATTTTTACTGCGTGGCAGCATTTTCTTTGCAATGTTAAAAAAGTAATCAAAAAAATATCCAAATTTTTATAAAAAAAGAATTTCTAAAAAAGAGGACAGAGGAAAACTTTCTTGATTGTTCAAACAAAAAAACTTGAAATGCATTCAAGAGAAAAAATTCAAGATTTGTCAGTCAAGGTCTAAATTTCGACATTAGTGTCAAAATTCTATAAAAAAAATAAATGTTTAATTTCAATTGGAGATTCTGAGAAAAAGATCAACGTTTCTAAAAGAAGATTTAACCTAAAAATGAATATAATGATTATCCAACGTTATCAGGGACCACCTGGTCTATGAACCATGATGACTATGAACCACTGCTGTAGAGAAAATAAAAACTATACAGATTTTGCATTTAAACATTTACAGTTTTCTATAGCTTTTTTTAAATATCTACATTTCTCTATAAAAGGGTGGGTGAACACTGATCCTAATTTATGAAATGGTTCGAAAATATTTTTATATAGATAAAACGCTAATTTTTAATAAATTCGTTACTGCAAATTACAAAACTAAATTAAACACCATCAAATAAATAAGAAATATCGTGAAACATCATTTTTATTAATGAAAAGACTAGTGAGTAGGACAGGATAAAGGGGGCTCGATACGGACATTTTTTTAATGAATAAAAACGACTAATTCCCACTTTTCTGACGACTGGAATACGAAATAGCAACGTTGACAGAATTTAAAAGCCGCATCCTTATGGGACACAGTTTGTAAGCAGCGTGATGAGCACCGTGACAATTACAACATATAGGATTGTTTTTGGTCCTGGGACAATATTCCACCTCGTGATTATCGCCGCATCTCACGCAGCGGATGCTGTTCTTGCAATGGGCTGCCGTGTGCCAAAACCCCTGACATTTGTAACATTGTATGATGTCGTTGTGGTACGCTTCCACGCTGGAGTTTTCGAGTACCCCCACGAAGGCGATGCAGTCGTAAAAATTCAAACCCTCTTGCAGCAGGCGCTCCAAGTGGCTGGAATTCAGGATTTCTATGCGGACGAGATTTTTAAACCTTTTAATTTTGCCGTATCTACAACAACAACATAATTAATTTCTGTTGCTAATTTCGACTTTACTCCTGAAACAATTTTAAAATGTATAAATTTTATTTTCATTCATATTTAAACTTTACACTCCAAATATACTTTTTCTAAATCCAATCTCGAAGTTAATGTAGATGTTTCGGTCAAAGTAACACAAGCATGCATAATCTCTAGTTATTATGTATAATGTTTTTTAGTCAAAGTAATTTATTAATCACTTTATCAAGATGCTAGCATCGCTTGTGGTCCAAAATTGAACAATTATATTTGTAAAGAAGTAACTTGTCTTTCGTCTTTCACATATTTATTTTTAATGCAAATTTTTGATTCTAACCTTGAGGATTAAAGAAGGCGTGGGAGTATAAAAATTTCAATTTTTTTTTTACAAATTACGACTTTCATCGACAATTTTGGCTTTTTTGTCAAAGTTTCTACATTTTTTCAAAATTTCCACATTTTTTTCAAAATTTCAGTTTTTGTTTCGACATTTTCTGGAAACTTCGACTTCTAAGCATGGATTTTTATTGTTAACCTTAGAAAAAAAAACAGATTTTTTGAAAATCTCCACTTTTTCTTTCAATATTTAGATATTTCTTATATTCGAATTTAATTGAAAATGTTGCCTTTAAAATTTGAACTTTTTTTGGAAGTTGACTTTCCCAAATTTCGATTTTTTTCTCAAATTGTTAATTTATTTTTGATACTTTCGCTCACATGATTCGACATTTTTTTGAAAATTTCAACCCTTTGATATTTTCATTTCTTTTACAATATTCCACTTTTTTGAAAAATTTCGACTTTTTTTTTAAAATTTCGAAATTTTTAATTACCAACTTTTTAAAGATTTTATTTTAAAAATCTTGACATTTTAAAATTGCCATTTATTTCAAACTTTTTATTTATTCCAACATTTTGAACTTTTTTCGAAATTTGGACTATCAGAAAATTTTAACTATTTCAAAATATCCACTTTTTCAAACATTTTGCTATTTTTAGAACTTTTTAGTTTTTTCAAAATTTCGATTTTTTTCTCCAAATTTTGCTATAAATTTAGAGTTTTTTGAAAAATTCTGCTTCTCTGAAAATTTTGACTTTTTTGAAAACTTCGCTACTCTTTCAATATTTTTGACTTTTTGAGATCTCTTTTTGAGAAATTTTTGCGCATTTCCACTTTTTGAAAATTTTGTTCTTAAAAATTGCAATTTTTTAAAATTTTCAATTTAAAAAAATATATACTATTTTTAATTTCTACCTTGTAATATGTAAATATTTTTGAAAATTTAAACTTTTTAAAAGTTTTAACTTTTTTAAGAAAACTATTTCAAAATATCCACTTTTTTAAAATTTTGCTATTTAGAGAACTTCTTAATTTTTTCAAAATTTCGATTTTTTTTCTCCAAATTTTGTTACAAAGTTAGACTTTTTTGAAAAATTTTACTTTTCAAAAATTTTGACTTTTGAAAACTTTCCTACTCTTTCAATATTTTTGACTTTTTGAGATCTTTTTTTTGAAACATGTTTTCCGCATTTCCACTTTTTGAAAATTTTAACTTTTTTCGAAATTATGTATTTTTAAAAATTGCGGTTTTTCAAAATTTTGGATTTAAAAAAATTGATCTTTTTTAATTTTTTTTAATTTCTACCTTGTTTGAAAGTTTTGACATTTTTTTACAAATTTTAAATATTTTTGAAAATTTAAACTTTTTGGAAGTCCTAACTTTTTTAAGAAATCCAACTTTTTCAAATATTTTCAATTCCTTTGAAAATGCTTACCTCTTGAAAATTTCTACCTTGAAATTTCCAATTTTTTTTCTAAATACTGGTTTTTTTCAAGACTTTTAACTTTTATTCAAAATGTTGACAATTTGAAATAAACATTTTTTGAAAACTTTGACTTTGAAGTTTTCTAATTTATTGAAAATTTTGACTTTCTTGGAAAGTATTCAGTTTTTAAAAATTTTCCTTTTTTTGTTTCGTTTCAGCTTTTTCTCAAAATTTTAACTTATTTTAAAAGTGTTAACCGTTTCAAAATTTTGACTTCTTTCAAATCTTGCACCCAATTTTATCTTCAAAGTTTTTATATTTTATTAAAAGTTTAAAAATTTTTTTGTAAATATTTATTTTTTTATTATTTATATACTTACTTTTTAAAATTTTGTTGTAAATTTTAAGTGTTTTATGAATTTTGAGTTCCGAAAATTTTAATTTGTTTTTTTTTAAATATCAACGTAAAAAATTCGATCATTTTTCAAAATGTTGACTTTTTCTCCATGTTTTCACTTTTTTTATTCGATTTCTTAAAAAATATTTTTTCTTAATTTGTTTTATTGAAGTTGTTTATTTTTTGTCAAAATTATCTTTTTTTTTAAATTCGATTCTGTCAAAATGTTGATCTTTTTCAGTATTATTATTACTTTTTTTTAAATTTCGACTTTTGTTCAACATTTTGCGCTTATTTTTGAGCTTATTCTGAATTTTTGTTATTTTATTCCAAAACCTCGACTTTAAAAATGTTGATCTTTTTTCATTAATTTCCGCTTTTTGTGAAAATTTCAAACATTTTAAAAAATTTAACTTTATTTTTACTTTTTTTTAAAGTTCAATCCACTCACAAAGGGTAACCCCATTGTAGCTTTTTTAAAAAATTCTTCTTTCAACCTTATTAAAAATTTACCTAATTGTTATCAAAATTTTAACTTTTTTAAAACTTCGAATCTTTAAAAATTTCTATTTTTCAGAATTTGTCTTTTTCTGGAGATTTTTTGACCTTTTTTGGAAATTCTGATCTTTATTTCGAAATTTCGATTTTTTTTCTTGTGAATTTAGACTTTTTCTGAACATTTTTCTGAATAATTCGATCATTTTGTAATTTAGTTTGTTTTTACTTTTTTATGAAAAATTCTTTATTTTAAAACTTTCAACCTTTTTAAAAATATTTACTTACTTTTTGCACAATTTTCAGTTTTTTAATATTTTTCTAAATTTTAATTTGTTTTCCTAAACGACTTTAATCTTAAAATCACTTTTTTGCAAATATTAAAAAAGTGTTCGGTTTTATATTTTCCCTCGAAATATTGTTTTTTTTTTTCTTAAAAACTTGAATTATCTAATTAAAAGCTAGTTTCGAAGTTTTCAGAGTAACATCAAATTAAAGCTAAAATTTAGATTTCAATTTTTTTTACGTTCAACTGCTTTTATTAAAATTTTGAATTCATAGTTAAAATTAAAAAAAAAAAATAATTCTAAAAACTTTGTTTCAAAATTGAAAAAAAATAAAGTTCACACATATTGAATCTAGGTCTAAATTCAAAATTTTTATCTTTTTTCTTAAAATATCTCGACTTTTGATTCGAGAATTCAGGATTTAAAAAAGACAAACATTTAGACTTTAAATCGAGGTTCAACATTTCTGACCTTTGTTTTTTTTTTTAAATTTTAGAATTATGTTTTTTTAAATTTTAACTGTGAACTTAAAATTTTAACAAAAGTAGTCGAAAGTAAAAATAAAAATTTAAAATCTAAATTATAGTTTTAATTTTTCAATTTAAATTTAGATATTACTCGGAAAACTTCGAACATTGAGATGAAAATTTGGTTCAAAAGTTAAAATTCTGGGTTTAATCTCTCGAGAAAAAGTGAAAGTTTTTAAAAAATGTCGAAATTTTTAAGAGGCCAAAATTGCGAAAGCGGAGATTCTCAAAATAAAACAAAATTTTGGGAAAATGTAGAAATTAAAAAAAGTTGAACTTTTAACACAGCAAAACTTTTGAAATGCAGAAATTTTCAAAAATGTCAACAAAAAATCGAAGATCTTAGATTCAAATTTTCAACATTTCAACATATTTCGATCTTTTTTAAAAAAGAAAATCAAATATGAAAAAGTTAAAATTGTGAAAGTGGACATTTTAGGTTTTAAATAAAATTAAACATTTTAAGAAAGTCGAAATTTTTAACAAAAAAAAGAACAAAATATTGAAGAAAAATCGAAATCTTACAAAATAGTTAAAATTTAAAAAGGCTGAAATTTCGAAGAAACAGTTAAAATGTTCAAAAAAGTCCTAATTAAAAAAAACTAAGACTTTGAAAAAACTCGAAATTCTGAAAAAAAAGTGAAATTTTGAATGTCATAAATTTTAAAAATAGTCGAAATTTTTTTAAAAAATCCAGCTTTCAAATAACTCGACATTTTTCAAAAAATGTAGGAATATTCAGAATGGATATTAAAAAAAAAAAAAAAATTTCGCCAATTAAAAAAATTAAAAATTCAAAAGTCAGTATTTTCAAAAAGATACCGCAATTTTTAAAGAAGTAGAAAGTTTCAAAACTATCGAAACCTTCCAGTAAGTCGAAATTAAAAAAAAAGTAAAAATTTTGGACAATGTCAAAAATTTGAGAAAAAGTAGAGACTTAAAAAAAGTTTGAGTCTTGTTAAAAAGAAATTTTGAGAGCCCAAGTTTTAAAATAAATCGTTATTGTCAAAAAAATCCAAGAGACATTAACGAAAAAGGAAAATTTCAAGAAAAGTTGAAATTTTGAGAAAAAGTCCAAATGTTAAAGAGAAATTTTCAAGCGAAGTTTTCAAAAAATTCGATAAGGTAAAAATAGTATAGTTGAAATTTCGAAATTCAATTGAATTTTTTGTTTTCCCTGCCTCCGAATTTGGATATTAATTCTCTTTCGCAATTTGTACTTTTTTCTGAAATGTCGAATGACAGTTGAAATGAAAAAGAAATGAATATTTCAGCAAAAATTATCAGAAAAGAAAAAACTTAAAATGCATGTATGTTTAAAAATCGCAAATTTTCCATTTTAATCACAAATCTTTGAGTTTAAATTTGAATTATACTTTTGTTCTCGATATATCCTTTGAAAAGTCAATAGTTCCAAAAAATAATAATAAAATCTTTGGCAAAATTTTTGTTAATTTGTTAAATATATTGAATTCAATTTATTTGATTTTTTTTTAATTCCAAAATTGTTACGGTTTTGTCTAACTTTTTGCTTAACCTTTAGTCTCTAAACGACTATTTTCTCGAAATTTGAGGCTTAAACTATAACTTACAAATTTTAGGTTTAACCTTGAAATTTCGAGAAAAAAGTCAAGACTCATGCAATAAACAGAAATTTCAAAAAAAGTTTTTTTTTGTCATATATGTTTTCCTTCAGTTCTCTGAAAATTGAAAATAGAAATAGGAGAGTCAAGAATTCTTTTCCTTGGCTTTTTCGCTGCATGTGTTTTGCTACATTTCTCTAAATACTGGGAAAATTGAAAGACGAAAATGAATCTAGATCCTTTTGCTTTTACTGCCTATTTATTTTTCCGTTTCAGTCACGTATTTGTTAATCAAATTAAATGGGTTTACCTTATTCCTTGTTTATCAAGCGCGTTCATCAGCTCCTTATTTGAAATGCACCAGGGGATGTCCTTAAACACTATCCCCTTTTTGTAAACGTTCTCGTTCCTGGAGAGATTGGCCACTTGAACGGGTCCGCCAAAAATTTGGGCGATGTTCATTTTCAACACCCTATCGGCGTCCTCATCGCGGCTGAAGATGGCCAAAAGCCCACACTTGGCTTGAATCAGCTTATACTTGTTCGTGATGATGTCTTTTATGGCATTTTCGAATTTCTGCAACGTCACTTCCGTTTTCGGTAGATCTTCCGTTTCGTAAGAGGTTAGGTATAGACAGTAGGTATTTTCCAACGAGCCCAATGAAGACTTTTTATCACAGTAGAATTTTTGAGGATTGTCTGAGTTCGATTCGTACTTGACGTAATTCTTGTCTGATTTGTGCCTGTGGTGGTCCGCTTCCCATTTGTTTTTTCTTCCTTTTCTATTTTTTATGGGTTCTTTCTCATTAGGATCGACATCAGGGGGGTTTGGTCCCTAGAATATGACCAAGTTGGAAATTTGATTAAACTCGATTGTTACTTACATAAGATTCTGTTGAAGAACTGCTCGAAGTGAAATTTAATCTTTGGTAGATCGCTTCGTTATTGTCTCCAGAAAACAAAACATTTTCTCCATCTCCCATTACGGTAATGTGTAGGCTCTATTTGTCGGCGCCACATCTATTGTCACAAAACACTTACTTAATATTCATAAAAATATCCCATTCGTTTGATGACATGTATTTTTTTTCTTTTTGCTTCTGTGCTGGTGCTCTTTCTGAAAAAAATTTCATATGATTATTTTTTGGCAAAGTAGTGAAGCTTGATAATGTACAAAAGTATAATCATGTGTTTTAGTTCACTCATCGAAAAGTCAAACACTGTAAAACATTTGATTGCGGGCGCTTATAAATTACGTAACACACTAAAATGGAAAGGGGGTTCAAGGGGATGATAACTGTTCATCGATGTTTAGAAAATACTGATGTTGAGAGTTTAATGCTTTATTCCAGGCCCGTAAACAGAGGGGGGCTAGGGGGGTGCAGCCCTCCCCCCGAAACTTTTTGACTTCGCACTAGATAGAACTGAACTTCACAGATGTGCGACATTTTTAAAAACCATTTTTTAGTGGATCATTTTGTTTTCGTACTGAAATGAAAGGATGTTTTTTTTTTCAAATCTGGCGCCATTTTTTATTATTAGAGACCGGATTTTAAGCACAATCAAGCAAGGTAAATTAGGCAAAAACGAAAAGCTAAAGAAGGCATCAAAAAGGTAAAATACTCTAAAAAAAGCATTAACGCGCAATTAACAAAAAAATATTTTGAATCTCAGTCAAAATTAAAAAAAAAATAGGTTTTAGGTTATCCTCGGGATATTCGAAAAGAGTAAAACATTTTCAAATGAAGAAGTTCTTAAAATTTCGAGTTCATTCTCGAATTTCCACCCTAAACCCTAAAATTTTCACCTTAAATTCATTCGAATTTTTTCCAAAATTTTGACTTAAATCTGAGATTTCGTTTCTAGAAAAATTTAAACTGTTCTTGAAATTTCTTTTTTTTTATTTGGAATTTCAATCTTATGTTTTAAATTTGATTAAAAAAATGTTGAATTTTGCAAGTTTTTCAAGCCTAAACTCCCCATTTTGAGAAAAAATCAAATGTTGAAAGGAAGTGAGAATTTATACAACCGCTTTTTCGAGATTTAACACCAAATTTTGAGAAAAAGTTGGATTTTGTGATAATAGTTTTACAGTTTTGGAATTTAAAAATTTAAATTTTAAATTCGGTATTTGAATATTAGACCCTTTACTAAAAAATCAAAATCTCTTATAAGCCATTATTTTGAGAAAACATTTTTTAATAAGTTATTTTTATGAATTTCTTCCATAATTTTTCTGACATGACCATTGAACTTTAAAAAAAATGTCTAAAACGTCGATTCTTTTTTAAATTCTGAGTTTCACACAAAACATGAGTATTTTTAAATTGGAAAATTCAGGATTTTTTTGATAACTTTAACCCATCAGCTTAATTCGAAATTTTTAATTTTTTCAAAAAGTTTTAACTTTCTAATAAAAAATTTGGAAATTTTTGGTTATAAAGTTGATTTGCTTATATTTCGATTACGATTTCGAAAATTCGACTTTTATGTCCAAAATTCGACTTCCAAGTGAAAACTTCCAAAAAAATATTTAAATTTCTATCTTGGTTATCAAATTTCAACTTTAATTAAGCCATTTTTTACTTTTAATCACAGACATTTCAAGTTTAAATTCATATTTTTAGAGAAAATTGATATATACAATGCTTACAACTTTTCACGACGAGTCTAAAAATGTCAGGATTAAAGTCGAAATTCTGAAAAAAAATGAGCCTAATGACTAGTTTATTTTTCAAAATTTTTACATTAGCACTGGTGCAAAATTCAGACTTCTTCACAATATTTTGACTTTTTTTCTAGACATTTAATAGAAAAAAATCCCCTGGCCATTTTGAGAAAGCACTAAAGTTTCAGGAAATATCAAAGTTTATTTTTTGAGTTTTGTTTCGAGGCAAAATGTTGACTGTTATTAGTTTTTGTTAATAGATTTCATCTTTTGGAAATTAGAGATTTTTTTAAAAAAAATTTTACTCCAAACCTTTTTTTTTTCAAAAATTATAGCTTCTTTTTTCTTCTGATTTAGAGAGTAATTCTAAATGTCAACTTATTTTTAAAATTTCGAATTTAAAAAACTTAAAACTTCGAGATCTAAGAGGTAAATTTGTTAAGAATTAACATATTCCTACTTTTTATTCGGAAATTCAAAATTTCTAAAAAAGTTAATACTTTCAGAAATGTTTAATAATGAATTCTGGTTATTTTTAAGTATAAACACGGTCGTAGTTAAACTTTTCCTAGAACGAGTTTGTCACTCTAAATGTAGGCTTTTGTAGACATTTCAAATTAAAATTCCAAATTTAAAAAACTCAAGATTAAGTTCACAATTTCGATATCTGATATTTTTCACAAAAACTTTGGACGAAATTTCCGGGTTTCTAGAAAGAATTGAAGTTTAAAAAAATATTTGTGCATTTGAAGTAAACACCAAGATTTTGAACTTTGAATTTTGAGAAAATAAGTAAAAGTATTAACTACTTCCGCATTTAACAAAATATCTCATTCAAATTGAAAATTTTGAAAAAGTTCGAAATTTTGAGATTAAAGGTAAAACTTAGAAAAAAAAACGATAAATAACTTTGTAGCAAAAACTTTTTTTTGAAATTCGGAAGAATCAAATGCATTTCGACATTGCAGATTCAGATAGCAACAATAATTACCAAAATTGCCCAAAATAAAAAACGTAGGAAGTGAAGTTGTTGCCAGTTAGAAAAAGAGTTGGACGCTAAGAGGAAACTTGAATTAAAAAAAGTATCTAATCTTCCAGAATTTAGAAAGAATATCCAAATTCTAAATGTTCGGGTGCAAACTTTAAATTTGAGATAAAAGTTAACATTATGAATTTAATCAAAATTTGAAAAAAATTAAAAAAAAAGATTTTTCTCCAACTTACTTCAAACTATGTTTTTAAATAGAACACTTTCTAGAGGCATTTTTCATTACACAAGTAAGGTTATAGAAAACAGTTCAAAGGTAAATTTTAGAAAAGGAATATCTTTCGAGCTATTTTATCATCTTACCCACACATCTGTTTTTATTTAGAAATTAATTTAAGATAAATAGGCAACATTGTTGTTAAATTACTTTGTCAGAATGTTTGAAGAGTTAGCCTCTAGAAATGTTTTTAGTGTATATTTCTATATTTTAGTATACTTCTGTACAATAATAATATTATTAGTAAAGTAGTATTGGGCCGTGGCTTCTTAGCTCTAACCCAAACGCAAACAAAGGTAGTTTTAGCAGAAAGATCCCCCATCCCCCCCGAAAAAAATCCTGATTACTGGGGCTGCTTCATTCTCTAGCATTACGCTTAAGAGATAAATTAATTGTCATGTGCGTATTGTATTTAATTGTTAACTTGCGTAAATTTTAACTGGATTCAAAATGTTACTTCAAGGTAAGATTATATTGAAACTAACCGTGATAAGGCACGTTTTGAAAAAAAAAAATCATTTTAATGAGGTACAAAGCAGATAAAAGTCGTTCACCTGTGACTTAATTCATGTCTCAGTTGAAGTTTTTTCTCTAATTAAAGTTAATTGTTGGTGCTTTATTTTTAAATTAACTAATAATTGTGTACGTTCATAATGAAACATTTGAATAATTGTGTAAAAAATACAACTTGGGCGACATGTTAGATGGCCTGCTAATTAAATTATTTCTAAACGGGAAGTTTCAACATTTATCTCTTTTATACGTTTAACTAATTAAGAATAAGTACTTGGCTTTAAAAAAAAGAGAAGGAAAGGTTCTCAAAGGTCGATACTAATTAACTTGATGCCAAGGACGTACTCGGCGGCAACCGCAAAATCAGATAAACGTCAAGTAGATTCAGAGCAAATTTTGTCCTCAACAAGGAGGATTTTATTTCTTTCCTTCTCTTTCTCTGTCTGTCTCTGTCTCTGTCTCTGTCTCTTTCTCTTTCTCTGTCTCTTTCTCTTTCTCTTTCTCTTTCTCTTTCTCTTTCTCTTTCTCTTTCTCTTTCTCTTTCTCTTTCTCTTTCTCTTTCTCTTTCTCTTTCTCTTTCTCTTCTCTTCTCTTCTCTTCCTCTCTTCTCTTTCTCTTCTCTTCTCTTCTCTTCTTTTCTCTTTCTCCCTCTCTCTCTATCCCTCTCGCTCTCTCTTACACATCTCAGGGAATTTCGATGTTTCATTTCGCACGTTAGGGAAACATCTTGGAGTAGTGGCAACATACTAACTCTACTATTTTTTCTAGATGACTAGCTAAAGTTCCTTAAATCTTATCGCATAAGCAGTACATTGTTGTCGACTCAGAAAATCTACTGCAAGGCGACTTGGCGATTTGTTTTATTCTTAGGGATGCAACATCGTTCAAAAAAAATTTTTAGAATAAAACATTGATGTCTGAAACATCTCCATTCGGTAACGATACATCGATGCTTTTCCGATGTTTTTTAAATATTTCATTGCAGATTTAAGAAAGTCAAAATTACGAAGGTGTAGAAAAAAACCTTGGTTTAGAAAAATTTTATTTAATAAATTTCAGGGTTTAACGTTAACATTTCGACTTTTTTATTCCAAAGTCCGAGATTAGAATTGAAATTTTGACTTTAATCTCGAAATTTTTTGACTTGGATCTCAAAATTTCGACTTTTTTCTCGAAAATTCGACTTCCTTATCGAAATTTCGCCTATAATCTTAAAATTTCGACTTTTTTTCTAGAAATATCGAGATTAAAGTCGAAATTTCGACTTTCATATCGAAATTTCGACTTTTATATCGAAATTCCGACTACAGATAAACTCGACACATCGACTTTTATTTTGAAATATCAAGAAAAAAGTAGAAATTCCGAGGTTGACCTCTATGGTTGTGTTAGGCAGATGAAGATTACAGTAGGGTGTGTTCAGTAATTGTAATTGTTAATAACCTAAATTTCGACTTTTTCCTAGAAAGGCCATAGGACGATAAGTATAGTGAATCGGTCCCAGAAAGATATCTGGACTATTTTTTGAGAATGTGTTGCTACTAGATTCTTTGATCCTGCAAGTTTCAGATCTCTATCTATTTTAGTCTTTGAAAAAGTCGAGAAAAATTCTAAAAAAATCGAAAAATAGAATTTTTTTTCTCAAAAATGACTTGACCGATTTAAGTAAAATTTGGAAACATTATATAAATATATACATATAAGCTATATTCCAAAAAATTGACAGTCTATAATCATTATGTTATTTAGGAAAAACAGGCAATTTTTTTCAAAATTATTTCTGTCTTTTATGATAACGTTCTAGAATAATTGTGAAACTAATTTCTGTTTGTGTCTTTTTTGATGTAGAATACCTTTGCAAATTCTGAAACTGATCAAAAAGGTACGCCATATTGAAAAAAAATAAAAACCGATTTTTTCATTAAAAAATTGATTTATATTTCAATTTCAGAAATATTGGGCTCATCTCAGAGAGTATATTCCTACTAATAGGATAATTTAACTTTGCAAGTTTCAAGGATTTAATTTTTTTTTTTTGAAAATATTTTTTTCTTAAATCGCATAAAACCGGTTTCAATGAAATTTGAAAATATTAGAAAGGTATATGAATGCTTTATTAAAAAAAACCATCAGCTCCTTTATAATCTTAATATTAATTATAAGAGACGTTCTAGAGCAGTTTTAGAGTTAACTTTCTTAATGTGCTTTTTGATATAGAATAATCTCTTGAATCCTTAAATTAATTAAACATCGATTTATTTCAATGTGTCTTATATCATTGAAACAACAGAAACAAAATATTCAAAAAAATTATGCAGATGTTTTTTACAAAAATGTTATTATAAGTATATTAAAAAAATAAATTATAAACTAGATATATTAAGATCTTCCAAAGAAGGTTTCACCCCTTTACCACATCGGCAATTAAATAGATAATTACGCGATACCTATTTCGCCAGCAGAACTGGCATTTTCAAGCGCACTAATCTAAAAAGATTAGCAAAAGATGCATCGACTGTCATCTGCATTGAGATTCAAATCGATACTGGCGGTCTTTTGCGTTATTTCCTATTTCTAATAGTTTAACACATCTGGTGCATGCAATTTTGACCTGCCACAAATAGCCTTCAATAAACTGGAGGCCAGCCAATGGTCCTTTATCTCCGTTAAGGGTAACTGGCCTCTGATTGATATAAATTGTTTCGTATGCATCAAGTTCTCTGCTATTTGTGACCGATCATAACAATTTTAAATTTTCAATGTTAATTTTGTGTCCTGTATTTATCATATGTAGGGCGACACTTGATTTTTCTTCTCTATTGTATCTAAAATGAGCGATATGTTCTTTAAATCTAGTTTTAATGGATCTCTTGGTCTGTCCAACATATGATAAATTACAATTGTTACAGCTTATTTCGTAAATTCCTCCGTAGCATTACCCAAATTATTGCGGAGACTGTTATTGGCTGTGTACACTACTACTCTTACGTTGTTTTCTTTTAGAACTTTATTAATTTTATTAGTGATATTTGGGTAAAAAAATTACCATTTGAGGGGTGAAACCTTCTTTGGACTTAATCACAAGCCACAGTGTTTAGTTCAGTGCTTTAGAGAGTATTAAGATCTTGATAATTTTACTTAAAATATTTTTTGCATTTTAAAATACCAATCTACAATTATTAATCAATATGCTTGTAAAATAATTTAATTAGAAAACTAAACAATTCGAGCGATTCCTTTCCAAATCAATTGGCTTCTATTCTTAGAAAACCATAAAAACATAAATATCAAAAATCAGTCAAAAATTGCGACCTATAGCATGATCAGAAACGTACACATAGATCGACGGATGGAAAGACGATGATTCAATGGGGAATTTTTTACTTAATAGCCGTTTCAAAATGTAGCAAAATGATAATTTGTTTAGAAAAAACTCTCTTCTATCCAAAATGTTATATTACAACTGATTTGGTGGACATCAGTTATCTAAGATATTAACTATCATTTTATGGCGAAAAATCAAGTTTTTGGTATTTATCGATAGGAGAGCAGCCGACGCGATGGTCATGATGTATAGAACAGAATTTTCTAAACTGCAATTTTATAGTTTAAGAAATTAAAATTGATTGTGTATCAATTTTTAAAGATAACCAAGGATCAGTTCCTTCTACCAAAAATTCAACTATACTTCTTATTGATTTTTAAATATTGTGATACTTCTTGTGCAGCAGCAGCAGCTAAAACGGATCCCCCGCAAAGATCAATGGAACGTGGAGCGTCGTTTTTTTAGTCGTCAACAATACTTTGGCGCACGACGTATTTTTTTAGTCATCAAAAATATTTTAGAATATTCCTTCTTAAAAACATTTATTTAGTCATCAAAAATACTAATAATACAATTTTGTTTATCTTCGATTTTTTAGAGCTTATATTTAACAAACTGTTGCGGCTGTAAATATGGATTGCTCTTATAGCCCAGTAAAAATGAATTTTTATTACAAAATAATTAAATACTAAACTTTTTTTTAGAAATGTTTTTGATTTCGACTTAACAAATAAGTACAGAAAGTTCCCTACCAAGATCATGTGCGGATTGGCCAGCATATTGACTTAAAATGAAAAATTTTGTTTTTTTTTGTCAACAACTAACATAATTTTAGTCTAACAAAAAAACTGTTTTTTATAAAAATTGGAAAGCTTAGAATTTGATTCAAAGAAGTTATTTGCCATTTTTCGTAGATATAGTCGTTACTGGAAAAATGTCATGCTTTTGGATATTTGCATTGATTTCAACATCACCAAAAAGGTACAGCATGTGAAGCGTTTTTTTAATTAATTTTGCCAAGGATGCCTAATGTACTAATCCGTCTTTGGTTAATTTCGTAATTTATTGACATCAATGTTTTTCTAATGCACAGACCAATAGGTTTGAACATTTATTAGATTTGAAGTTTGGAAACCAAATACCGGTTTCGATCTTGTTAGATCTCGTCAGTTTGGTATATCCAACTCGAATGCTGACAAATGTTCCGACAAGTAAATACTATAACATTGTTTTAGTACTTACTTGTCGGAACATTTGTTAGCATTCGAGTTGGATATACCAAACTAAAGAGATCTAATAAGATCAAAACCGGTATTTGTTTTTCAAACTTCGAATCTATAAATGTTCAAACCTATTTTTCTGTGCATTAGAATCCTTGTCTTCTGGGAACTTTCCTAGAGAGCAACCGCTTCGCTAGGTGCCAGTGTTTCAACTGTTGGTAGTTCAGCTACCTATGATTCACTATACACGCCTGGAGGGCTGCATAAATTTGTAGTCTAGGTTGCATTCTACTTGCATCAATGTTTTTATTGGTTTTGATATTATGTTCTTCATCTAATAATTTACTTTCATTTCGTGATCAAAAAAATAATTATGAGAGTTTCTACAAAGGTTTTAAGCATTGTGGTATGTATAAAGGTTTCAACGGTATCGTATGTCGATCACCAACAAATCTAGTAGTATTCCTTGCATAGTTAGTAGCGCCCTAAGATACCAAGAATCTCCTAATTACATACTTTTGTGCTATTTTTGTTGTTCCTAAAATTAGTGAAAATGTATAGAATACGCACCATCGACCAACTGTCTTTGCAAAAAGTAATCTGAACTCATTTTAGACATTTATTCATTTAGATCCCGTCAACGTGTAAACGACGGATAAAGATGATGAAGGCTGAATGATAATTAATTCAGAAACGTAACATTCAGGCCAACAAAAACAAGCCCTCCCGCCAAAAAAAATCTCAAATTCAACGGAAGAGGTGAACTAGATTATACCTTCTAAGGATATCGCTCAAAAAGTACAGGCCAAAATCTGTATATTTTGGGTAGTGCAGAAATGAGTGTGACTACCCGAAAGCACGCTATTCGTGAGACATTTTCTCAATAACGACTAACTCTAAAAGAAAAAGGTTAATAACTTTTTTGTAGAAAATTTAAAGTTCTCCAACTTTTATTAAAAACATTTTTTTGTTAAATTAAAATTATAGAAATTATTGGCAAAGAAACAAAATTTTCCATCTTCAAATCAATAGAACGGCCGTTCCCCACACGATCTTGGCAGGGAACTTTATAAACTTATTTGTTAAACGTAAGTGAAGATATTTCTAAAATAAAAATGTAGTATTTAATTTTTGTGCAACAGGGGTGATTTTTCATCTATTTTTCCTGAACTACTATGGAGTAAATAAGACATGTCTACATTTAAAAGCAATACATTGAGATGTTGCCTTTGTTCGAAATTATTGATAAAAAACACCCGCAAAATATGGAATCAAAATGCAAATTGATTTTGAATTCTGATTAAGTTAATATTAAACATATTGATAAATAATTGTAAGGATATTTTAAGTAAAATTATTGACATCTTTGCTAATATAGTTTTAATTAATTCTTAAATACCTTTATATTTTAGTAATATTCATATACTTTTTTTGGATGTTTTGTTTCTGTTGTTTTAATTATATAAAAAACAATGAAATTAATCGATTGTTATTTGTACATTATCAATCAATTTTAAGATTCGAGATATTGTTTTATATCAAAAAACACATTAGGAAAGTCAACTTTAAAACTGTTTTAGAATGTACCACAAAGGAAAAAAAAACTCGCAAAAGATTGACTGTTTCTAACAATTATGTATTATTAAAATTAAGAGCTAGTATTTTTTTGAGCAAAGTATTTATATATCTCTATAATGTTTCTAAATTTCACTGAAATGGGTTTTATGCGGTTTTCGAAAAAAAAATATTTCCTATTTTTTAGGGATTTTTTCAAAAATGAAAATTAATAGAATTCTGCAACTTGCAGGATCAAACTATCGTATTAGCAGGAATATGCTTTTGAGAGATGATCCCAATATTACTGAAATTAAAATAAATCAATTTTTAAATGAAAAAATTGATTTTTATTTTTTTTCAATATGGCTTACTTTTTTGATCAGTTTCAGAATTTGCAAGGTTATTCTACATCAAAAAAGACATAAAAAAAGTTTATTTCAAAATTGCTCTAGAGCGTTATCATAAAGAAAAAAAATAAGTTCGAAAAACATTGCCCGTTTCTCCTAAATAGCATAAAGATTTTGGATAAATATATTTTTTTAATGTAGCTTTTATACATCTACATAAAATGTCAAAATTCGATTTAAATCGCTCAGGTAGTTTTTGAGAAAAACATATTTTTCTATTTTTCGTTTGATTTTTCAAAAACCAAATAGATAGAGGTCTGAAACTTATACAATTAAAGTATCTTATTAGTAGCAACATACCCTTAAAAGATGATCTAGAATTCCTTCCGGGGTCGATTCACTATACTAATCGTCCTATGGCCTTTCTATGTTAAAATCGAAATTCGAGAAAGAATTTCAAGAAAAATGTCAAAATTTCGAGATTAAATCAACATTTTGAAATTAATGTTGAAGGACTTTAATCTTGGAATGTTAAGAAAAAATTGCAATTTCGAGTTGCGTCCCCGAGAAGAAAGTCAAAATTTCGCCTTTAAACTCAAAGATTCTAAAACTTTTTTTTTTTATTGATGGCCTTTCTAGGCCTAATTTCATTAATTATTTGTTGCCAAAAGACAATTATTTTTCCTTTCGAATTCTAACTAAACCTATATTTTATTTTATTTATTTGGTCCAAATTTTGACTTAAAACTTAAAAATCTAAGTTTTTTGAACCGACAATTACGTTTGAAGATTAAAATGTTCAAAAAAAGTAGGCATTTCGAAATTGTAGTCCAATATTCAAAAAAACATCAACATTGAAAAGTGAAATTCAAAACTTTAACTATTTACACTTTAATTTCACATATTTATAAAATATGTTCCAATTTTTCGATAAAATTCGATAAATTCCGGGTTTAAAGAAAGAATTCAAATTTCGGGAAAAAACTAAAATTTATAAAAATAAAATTTGGTTTAATACAAAACTTTGGAAATTCGAAAAATAAATGAATTTGAAAAATATCGAAATTTTTAAAAAAAGCTAAAATTTTGAAAAAGCAATAAAAATTTTGGAAAAATTTGAAAAAGACTAAATTTTAAAAAATGGTAAAATTTTTATAAAAAATTAAAATTTTGAAAAAATTTCATTTATTTTTTCAAAAAAGCCGAAATTTTGATAAAATTCTTTCAAAAAGTGTCCGACAAAATTTTGTTAAAATGCCAAGCTTTATAAAAATCAGAATTTTTAAGAAAAGTGAAGTTTTGAGAAAATATCGAATTTTGAGAAAATTTTGTAAAAGGAATTTGAAATTTTTCAAAATACGAAATATTTAAAAAAATCAAAATTTTCGATAAAGTTGAAATTTTAACAGATGAACTTTGAATCAAAGTTAAATGGTCGAAATTTAGAAAAATATCGACATTTTAATAAGTCAAAATTTTCAGATTTTAAAAAATGTGGAAATTTTAAAAAATCGATTTTTCAAAATTGCAATTTTTTTCAAGACCACATTTGAAAGAGGTTTAAATAATTTAATTTGAAAATCAGTTATTTTTAATTATGAAAAAGTCAAAATTTGAAAAAGGACAGAATTTTAAAATAATGTCAAGTATTGAAAAATATAAAAATTTTTAAAAATAACTTGAAATTTTGAAAAAAGTCTAAATTTTTAAAAAAATATGAAATTTTGAAATAAAGGCACAATTTGCAGAGAAAAATAATCAACAATTTAAAAATACAGTGAAATTTTCAAAAAAAAAATCAGAAGTTTATCAAGAAGCGAAATGTTCAGAAAATTACAAATATTGGTATTCTAAAAATGTAGACATTTTTAAAAAATCAAAAAGCAATTTCCATTTTAAAGAAATTTTAAAAAATATTAAAATTTTCATTGAAACAATAATTTCATTTTTAAATTCAAGATTTCCAAAGCAAGTGGACATTTTGAAAAAACTCGAAACTCGAAAAAAGTCGGGCATTTTTACAAAATCTATTTGTTAAAATGCCAAACTTTAAAAAAGTCGGAATTTTTAAAATGATCGTAGTTTTGAGAAAGTATCGAATTTTGAAAATTTTTGGAGTCCATTAATTTTCAAAAATAGTCAACATTTAGAAAAGTCAAAATTTTGAAAAGAATTCGAAATTTTTGAAATAACGAAATTTTAAAAAATTCCAAATTTTCAAAAAAATCGAACTTTTGAAAAACAGGCGAATTTAGAGAAAATATCAGAATTTTTAAAAATATCGACATTTTCATAAAAACTTGAAATATTCGAAAAAACAGCCATGATTTGTGGTATTTTGATAAATTCGAATTTTATAAGAAAGTTTTTTGAAGCGAAGCCTAGGTTTGAAGATTAAAATTTCCAAAGAAAGTAGACATTTTGAAATTACAGATGTTCATTGGAGAAAAACATTTAAAAGTTAAACTCAATTTTTTTTTAAATTTCGACTTTTATCTCAAATATACCGGGTGTTTTTTTTAGTTGGCAGGTTACATTTATATGGAGTATCACTTATTATAAAGGCAAACTGATTTTGTCGATATGGCTAATCAGAGCTAAACTACCTTTCAAAAATATTTTCAACTTCCTCCCACTTCTCGTTATACCGGAAGTAGACATCAACTTTCTTATTTTAAATGGCAACCCACAAATTTTATATTTTATTTCGATTCTACGCAGAAAAATAAGGTGAGTTTATGTATACATGTTTATTGATATCTTTAATAGTTTTTAAGATATTTCAATTTTTCGAAAAAAAATGACAGAAAAGAGGGTTATTTTGACTCTTTTTTATTATTTGCAATAAAAACATGAAATTTTGGTTAAAGTCATGGAATATTATGAAGACTGTAATAACGTAATCAAGTTTTACATCTATTAAACAGGGTGATGGAAATTTTATGATCTTTATTGTTTTTGTTTTATTCAAAAAAACTCTGTTTTTTAAATAGGAACTATGTGTTTTTTAAACATTTTTGAATTCCTCTCGTAAAAAGAAAAAAAAAGTTATATGACTAACTTTTTAAAATTCTGCACCGTTACAGAGATATAATGCAAAATAAAAAACAAAAATATATCTTTTTTTTCTAGTAGCAGCTTGGTAGTAAACAAAATTTTCAAAAAAAAATAACCACAAAGCCTAAAAATTTTAGGCTAAATAACATTTAAAAGATAACCGCTCAAGACGAATAACTTTTGGCTAATTGTTAGAACACTTATTGAAAAATGTTTAGGTAGCCACGAATGTAAGTTTCGTAGAAATGGTTTGTTAAACAGACTTCTCATTTTTGGAGTAATGAAAATCAACAACAAATGTTTAAGAAAATTCGTCCTTCAACTGTTATGCTGCTAGATTAGAACTCAGGATTCTTAAGCTTTAAATTTTACAATGAAAATCAAAATCGAAATTTTTTAGTGATTTTTTTTACGACTACTGCATGACAAGCATGTTGCTAGAAACAATAGGATGTGCTTAAAAACGTTACTCAATTCGAAATCTTAAAATATGTCTTAAATGTATTGAAACAAAAGATCGCCCTTGTTGTTCTTGATGTAAATTTTTTGTCAATTATTTTTGTTTCCTATTACTTATTATGATTAATTCTTTAAGCTTTTATTCCCTACAATTAATTTCCTACTTGAACAAAAAAGAGATGTTTGATTCTTTTTATCTTGAGATTTATGTAAAATATCTCTGTAACGGCACAAAATTTTAAAAAATAAGTAATATAAATTTTTTCTTCTTTTTATGCGAAGAATTCAAAAATGATTAAAAAACATATAGTTCCCATTTAAAAAAACAGAGTTTTTTTGAATAAAACAACAACAGCAAAGATTATAAAATTTCCATCATCCTGTATAATAAATGTAAAATCTGTTTACCTTATTATAGTCTTTATAGTATTCCGTGACATCAACCCAAATTTCATGTTTTTACTGCAAATAATAAAAAAGATACAAAGAGTTAAAATAACCCTCTTTTCTGTCATTTATTTTCGAAAAATTGAAATATCTTTAAAACTATCAAAGGTAGCGAGAAACATGTATACATAAACTCATCTTATTTTTTTACGTAAAATCCAAATAAAATATAAAATTTGTGGGTTGCTATTTAAAATAAGAAAGTTGATGTCTACTTCCGGTGTAATCGGTAGTGGGGGGAAGTTGAAAATATTTTTAGAAGATAGTTTAACCTCGATTAGCCCCATCGACAAAATCAGTTTGCCTTTATAATCAGTAGTACTCCATATAAAGGTAACCTCCCAACTAAAAAAAACACCCGGTATATAAAAAAGTTCGATTTTTCGATAAAAATTTTAGATTAAACTCCAGGTTTGGGAAGGAAAGCTCAAATTTCGGACAAAACTAGAATTTGTAAAAGTATAATTTGGTTTAATAAAATTTTAGGAAAGATTGGAGATTTCTAAGAAAATTTGGAATTAAAAAAATATGCTCTTTTCAAATTTAAACATTTTGATGAAAGTTTCTAATTTCTAGAAATAAGTATTAAAATTTTTTACTAAAAAATTTACAACTTCTCAAATATTCCAAAGTTGGAAATTCGGGTCGAATTTTGAGAATTCTGTTTTGGTTTTTATTTGGAAACTTTTACTTTTGTTTCAAAATTTAGACTTTTTTAAAAATCTTGCTTTTTTTTGGAAAACTTAAAACAAATGTTTCCTAAAGCTAGAAATTTTAATAAAAAGTGGAATTTTTGTATATAAGAAGTTTTTTCGCTTGAAGCTTAAAATTGACCAAAAATGTCGATATTTCGAGATTACAGTCATATGCATTCAAGGAAACAGTCAATATTTGAAAGTTAAACTTAAAATATTGACAACTTCTACCGTAATTAATCTCAAACATTTATAAAAAATTTCGAGTTTCTTTTTGCTTGAAAATATAAAATAATAAATATATAAAATATGTATAAATAATTGTGAATTTAAAATCAAGAGTTTAAAAAACGCAGTTAATGTTTTCGAATTTCCAAAGTCAAAAGTCAATACTTGAATAACTAAAATTTTCCTTTTTTTCCAAAATTTGGATTTTTTATAGATTGTGGAATAAAAATATTTTAACTATAAATCCCCAAATAATTGTATACCTGCGGCATACACATTTAGCAATAATTAGTTACAAAATTGTGTGGTTCCCGTGTGGTGTCACCTAATGGCGCTAATTCTGTCGCGATGCGATACATCGATTTTTTAAACATCTTTTATAAATTGAACGATGTATCGATATTTTTTATGCTTTCCCATCGATGTTAAGACATCGATGTTTACAAACGATACATCGATGTTTTCAAAACATCAAACTATCGTTTGCATCCCTAATTATTGTATCCACGCATACAGCCTATGCTAGAAGTCGAGCACTGGAAGCAGTCTGACTTTTACGTCTAGCTAACTCAGCAAAGATCTAATTTTTTAAACACATTTTGCTACAATTACTGCCGATGAACTACCTTAAGTACGAAATTCACAATTTAATATACTAAATTGCACATTTTCTTTTTTTTTTGGTGGAACGGACTGGTCCTTGGTTATCTTCAAAAATTGAAATACAAATCTACAAAATCCAAGGTTCAGGGGACAAAATTTGTATTTCAATTTTTAAATTGCACATTTCTCTAACCCTGAATTAAATGCCTTTTATCTGATGTAAATAAAAAAATAATGTAAAGGTAAAAAGTGAAATAACTTTTTTTTTGCTATTAAAGGGCTAATTGCCAATATTTTACTACTTTAGTTAAATGCTAAACATTTTAAAATTACGCTAATTCAAAATGTAATTATTGCTTTCATTTGTTCATAAAGCTACGTCAGTTAAATGAATAATAACTAAAGTTCAAAACTGCGGCAGCCTATAATTTGTAAGAAATGAAAGCAGCTAAATATTTTATTAATTATAACCATAAAACAATCAATACACTTACTAATAAGCGTTTCAGTTCTGAAAGTTTACTACAATTTTGATATCAATCGCAAATCAATGACATTTTTTGACGCACATTTGAGAGAATTGGGGATTTCGTGACAGCTAAATGACTAAATCGCCTCATCGAAATCGGAATCCTTAATTCATTTATAATTCAATGAAGAAACCCACTCTATAACGTCATTAATCTAACTTGACGTCATCGAAGTTGCCTAAAGCGTTGGTTATAGGTTATAGTTTATAGCTATTTATGGACCGTACTCAGGGCCGTCTAATCGAAACTTGTGCCCCGATGTAGGTCATCTCGGGAAAAAATCGAAAATTGTAGGAAAAAAATTGGGCCTAAACTCGAAATTGTGAAAAGAAACTTGAAAATTCGAGATTAGAATCCAGATATGAAATAAAGTACGAAATGCATAAAAAAACATTCTGAAAGGCCACAGGACGATTAGCACAGTGAATCGGCCCCAGAAGGATATCTGAATCATCTTTTAAGGGTATGTTGCTACTAATAAGATACCTTGATTATGCAAGTTTCAGATCTCTATCTATTTTGGTTTTTGAAAAAAATAAAAAAAACCGAAAAATAGAAAAATATTTTTTTTGCAAAAACTAAGCGATTCGAATAAAATTTTGACCTATTATAGAGATGTATAAAAGCTATATTAAAAAAATTATTAACACAAAATCTTTATGCTTTTTAAGAGAAACGGGCAATTTTTTCCGAAATTATTTTTTTCCTTTATGATAACGTTCTAGAACAATTTTAAAACGAACTTTATTTATGTCTTTTTTGATGTGGAATAACCTTGCAAGTTCTGACACTGATCAAAAGGTACGCCATATTTAAAAAAAAAAATTTTTCATTTAAAAATTGATTTATTTTAATGTCAGTAAAATTGAGATCATCTATGAAGAGTATATTCCTGCTAATAGGATAGTTTGATCCTGCAAGTTGCAGAATTCTATTTATTATCATTTTTGAAAAAATCGGAAAAAGCAAAAAAATAGGAAATTTTTTCTTTTTCAAAAACTGCATAAAATCGATTTCAGTAAAATTTGGAAGCATTATTGAGACATATAAATATTTTGCTCAAAAATATACTAGTTCTTAATTTTAATAATAATTGTTAGAAACAATCAATCTTTTGCGATTTTTTTTTCCTTTGTGGTACGTTCTCGAACAGTTTTAAAGTTGAATTTCCTAATGTGTTTTTTGATATAAAATAATATCTCGAATCTTAAAATTAATTGATAATGTACAAATCACAATCGATTAATTTCATTGTTTTTTATATAATTAAAACAACAGAAACAAAACATCCAAAAAAAGTATATGAATATTACTAAAATATTAAAGTATTTAAGAATTAATTAAAATTATATTAGCAAAGATGTCAATAATTTTAGTTAAAATATCCTTACAATTATTTATCAATATGTTTAATATTAATTTAATCAGAATTCAAAATCAATTTGCATTTTGATTCCACATTTTGCGGGTGTTTTTTATCAATAATTTCGAACAAAGGCAAAATCTCAATGTATTGCTTTTAAATGTAGATATGTTTTATTTACTCCATAGTAGTTCAGGAAAAATAGATGAAGAATCACTCCTGTTGCACAAAAATTAAATACTACATTTTTATTTTAGAAATATCTTCACTTACGCTTAACAAATAAGTTTATAAAGTTCTCTGCCAAGATCGTGTGGAGAACGGCCGCTATATTGATTTGAAGTTGGAAAATTTTGTTTCTTTGCCAATCATTTCCACAATTTTGATCTAATAAAAAAATGTTTTTAATAAAAGTCGGAGAACTTGAAATTTTCTGCAAAAAAGTTATTAACCATTTTCTTTTAGAGTTAGTCGTTATTGAGAAAATGTCTAACGAATAGCGTACTTTCGGGTAGTCATACTCATTTCTGCACTACCCAAAATGTACAGATTTTTGCCTTTACTTTTTGAGCGATATCCTCAGAAGGCCTAATCTAGTTCACCTCTTCTTGAATTTGGGATTTTTTTTGGCGGGAGGGCTGTATTTGTTGATCTGAATGTTACGTTTCTGAGTTAATTATCATTCACGTTCATCATCGTTATCGTCGTTTACACGTTGACGAAATCTAAGCGAATAAATGTCTAAAACGTGATCAGATTACTTTTTGCAAATACAGTTGGTCCATGGTGCGTATTCTATACATTTTCACTAATTTTAGGAACAACAAAAAAGCACAAAAGTATGTAACTATGAGATTCTTGGTATCTTAGGGCGCTACTAACTATGCAAGGAATACTTCTAGATTTGTTGGTGGTCGACATACGATACCGTTGAAATATTTAAACATACCACAATGCTTAAAACCTTTGTAGAAACTCTCATAATTATTTTTTTGATCACGAAATGAAAGTAAATTATTAGATGAAGAACATAACATCAAAACCAATAAAAACATTGATGCAAGTAGAATGCAACCTAGACTACAAATTTATGCAGCCCTCCAGGCGTGGATAGTGAATCATAGGTAGCTGAACTACCAACAGTTGAAACACTGGCACCTAGCGAAGCGGTTGCTCTCTAGGAAAGTTCCCAGAAGACAAGGATTCTAATTCACAGAAAAATAGGTTTGAACATTCCGACAAGTAAATACTAAAACATGTTTTAGTACTTACTTGTCGGAACATTTGTTAGCATTCGAGTTGGATATACCAAACTAACGAGATCTAGTAAGATCAAAACCGGTATTTGGTTTCCAAACTTCGAATCTAATAAATGTTCAAACCTATTGGTCTGTGCATTAGAAAAACATTGATGTCAATAAATTACGAAATTAACCAAAGACGGACTAGTACATTAGGCATCTTGGCAAAATTAATTAAAAAAACACTTCACATGCTGTACCTTTTTGGTGATGTTCAAATCAATGAAATATCCAAAAGCATGACATTTTCCCAGTAACGACTAGATCTACGAAAAAATGGCAAATACCTTCTTTGAATCAAATTGTAAGCTTTCCAATTTTTATAAAAAACAGTTTTTTTGTTAGACTAAAATTATGTTAGTTGTTGACAAAAAAAAAACAAAATTTTTCATTTTAAGTCAATATGCTGGCCGATCCGCTGATCTTGGTAGGAAACTTTCTGTACTTATTTGTTAAGTCGAAGTGAAAAACATTTCTAAAAAAAGTTTAGTATTTAATTATTTTGTAATAAAAATCCATTTTTACTGGGCTATAGGAGCAATCCATTTTTACAGCCGCAACAGTTTGTTAAATCTAAGCTCTAAAAAATCAAAGATAAACAAAATTGTATTATTAGTATTTTTGATGACTAAATAAATTATTTTAAAAAGGAATATTCTAAAATATTATTTGATGGAAAAAAAAAACATGTCGTTCGCCAAAGTATTGTTGACGACTAAAAAAACGACGTTCCACGTTCCACTGATACCATTGTTCTCTGCGGGGGTATCCGTTGTAGCTGCTGCTGCACAAGAAGTATCACGATATTTAAAAATCAATAAGAAGTATACTTGAATTTTTGGTAGAAGGGACTGGTCCTTGGTTATCTTTAAAAATTGATACACAAATCTTGTTCCCTGAAACGAAGAAAGATTAAAAAAAAACACAACACTGCTCCAACGCGTTTCGATAGTCAAGGTATCATCTTCAGAGAGATACTCAGTACTGTACAGTAACTCTTTGAAGATGATAGCTTGGCTATTAAAACGCGTTAGAGCCACTGTTGTGGTTTTTAATCTTTCTTGGTTTTAGGGGACAAGATTTGAGTATCAATTTTTTATGTACTCTTGAATGTTATTAATTTTACTTAACATATCCTTTTTCGCTTTAACTTTAAAACATCAATACATCAAATCAATCATAATCAATTTTAATTTCTTAAACTATAAAATTGCAGTTTAGAAAATTCTGTTCTTTTCACCGTGACTATCGCGTCGGTTACTCTACTATCGATAAATAACAGAAACTTGATTTTTCGCCATAAAATTATAGTTAATATCTTAAATAACTGATGTCTACCAAATCACTTGTAATATAGCATCTTAGATAGAAGAGAGTTTTTTCTAAACAAATTATTATTTGCTACATTTTGAAACGGCTATTAAGTTAAAAATGCCCCATTGAATCACGTCTTTCCATCCGTCGATCTATGTGTACGTTTCTGAGCATGCTACAGGTCCCAATTTTTGACTGATTTTTGATATTAAGGTTTTTATGGTTTTCTAAGAATAGAAGCCCATTGATTTTGGAAGGAATCGCTCGAATTGTTTAGTTTTCTGATTAAATCATTCTACAAGCATATTCATTAATTATTGTAGCTAATATTATATTGGTATTTTAAAATGCAAACAATAGTTTAAGTAAAATTACCATGAACTTAAAATGTCTAGTTTATAATTTATTTTTTTAATATACTTATAACATTTTAGTAAAAAAATCTCATAATTTTTTTAGAATATTTTGTTTCTGTTGTTTCAATGATATAAAACACATTGAAATAAATCGATGTTTAATTAATTTAAGGATTCGAGAGATTATTCTACATCAAAAAGCACATTAAGAAAGTTAACTCTAAAACTGCTCTAGAACGTCTCTAATAATTATTATTAAGGTTATAAAGGAGCTAATAGTTTTTTTTTTTGAGTAAAGTATTCATATACCTCTCTAATATTTTCAAATTTCATTGAAACCGGTTTTACGCAATTTGAGAAAAAAATATTTTCCTATTTTTTTTCCAATTTTTCCAAAAAAATAAATAAATAAAACCTTGAAACTTGCAAGGTAAATTACCCTATTAGTAGGAATATACTCTCTGACATGAGCCCAATATTCCTGAAATTGAAATATAAATCAATTTTTTAATGAAAAAATCGGTTTTTATTTTTTTTCAATATGGCGTACCTTTTTGATCAGTTTCAAAATTTGCATTGGTGTTCTACATCGAAAAAAAAATAAACAGAAATTAGTTTCAAAATTGTTTTAGAATGTTATCATAAAGAAAAGAAATAATGTCAAAAAAAATTGCCCGTTTTTCCTAAATAACAATGACTATAGACTGTCAATTTTTTGGAATATAGCCTATATACAGGTGGACCATAAGTAATGGTACACAGAGCAATGGTGGATTTTTCGAATAAAAATAATGTGATTCAGCTACATTTACCTTATACCAAGAGTTGATATTAACAGAGATACAGGGTGTCAAAGTTGAAATAAAAATTTCGATTTTTTCGCATAATTATGGAATGAATTGTAATATATGCACGAAATTTGGCACAAGGGAGTTTCTTAAGTCGACAAACTATAATTTGCTAACATATTACCAATAGCTGATAGGGGGCGCTACGTGCGGTATCCTGCATAATTCTAAATCATCATAACTTTTTTGTGCACCCACGTATATTAATTTTAAATGGATTATTTTATGTCCCCATATTTTTTACGTAAAAAAGGTGTACTTTCTAAAAGTTGATACGAGCAACCGTTTCCAAGATATTTGCCTTTAAAGCTTGACGTGCCTTTGCTTTAAATTACTAAGATATTAAATTTTCGAAGTAGGCTTGAAAAAAGTAATCATAAGACAGCTTTGAAACTAATTTATGTTAAATATTACTTCGCTTATAATATTATGACTAAATTTTGAAAATCTCAATGAAGAAAATCCAAAAAATTAAGACGTAATTTATTTTCTAACATAGAAATGTCAGATATGATCTCTGAGTCTGCACAAGAAAATTTTAAAAGCCTGGGGGTGGTTAAAGCAGATATTTGGAGATGAATTTCAATAAAAGACAGCCAGATTTTTAATTGTTTACAGTACCTTTACATGAAAAAGGTCATTTTCCACATACTTATTTTTGAAAATAAATTTTATTTTAGTATTATATTTAAATTTGCTTCAGAAATTTAAAAAATATGTGTAATAATAATGTCAGTAGAGTAACATTTGATATAAACTATTTTAGAGTCAGTTTTATTACTTTTATTTTAAAACCTACTGCGAAAAATTCACATTTACATAACTTAAAATAAACGTACCTTAAATTTTAAAGGCAAATATCTTGAAAACGGTTGCTTATATCAACATTTACAAAGTATACCTTTTTTACGTGAAAAATGTAGGTAAATAAAAATATCTATTTAAAATGAGTGTACATGAAGTCATAAAAAAGTTATGATGCTTTAGAACAATACAAGGTAGCGCAGGTGGCGCCCCCTATGAGTTACTGACAATCTGTAAGCAAATTAGAATTTCTTGCCCAAAGAAACCCTTCTATGCCAAATTTCTTGTCTATAGTAAAATGTGTTCATCAGTTATGCGAAAAATTCAAATTTTTTTTTTTCAACTTTGACACCCTGTATCTCTGTTAATATCAACTTTTGGTATAACGTAAATGTGACTAAATCACGTTATTTTTATTCAACAAATCTACTCTTGCTCTAACCATTACTTATGGTCCACCCTGTATATTTCTACAATAAATTTAAATTTTATTTAATTCGGTTGTCGTTTTTGAGAAAAAAAATTCTATTTTTCGACTTTTTTAGAATTTTTTCGGTTTTTTCAAGGACTAAAATAGACATAGATCTGAAACTTGCAGGGTCAAAGAATCTCATTAGTTTCAACACATTCTCAAAAAATAATCTAGATATCTTTCTGGGGCAGATTCACTACACTATGCTTATCGTCCTATGGTCTTTATAACAAAATTTAAAGTGTTCATGTGGAAGTTTACAGTCGAAATATCGAGAAAAAATTGAAATTCATAAAAGCAAATTCGCGATAGCAATTGAAAGTGAAACTTAAAATTATGAGAAAAAACCGAAAATTCGAAAAAACGAAATTTTGGCTTTGACACGGTCCAATCCTGGAAGAAGTATATCCTGCACTAATTCAGAGTTAAGTCATAATTTTTCCTTTACTAATTTCTAAAAATTTGGCTTTGTTCTAAAACTGTTATCATTTTTCTCTAAATTTTTGATTTCATTTTGGAAATTTAGATTTTCGTCTTGCAATTTAGGATTACGTTTTGAAGAAAATGTGGATAAAAAAACACAAAAAAGATCGCCTTTGAAATGCAAATTTAAATAAAAATCAAAATTTGATCATCAAATTCGATAATTTTTAAAATAATAGTTGAAAATTTCTTTTAAAGAAAATCGTCTTAAAGTCAACATTAAAAAAAAAATTGCGGATTCAAATATAAAATTTCAACAAGAAAATTAAAATTTCAAAAAACCTGGAATTATTTTTAAAAATTCAGAATTTTGAGATTAGTTTGAAATTTGATTCGATTTTTTTTTTTTCATTTTTCGATCATTATTGCGTCTTGACTTATTTTAAAAATTTTATCTAGATTATCGAGCCCAGTTTGTAGAATATTTGAATTTTTATTTAAATAATTGGAATTCTTTACTTTTGTAAACATTTTTTGACACACGACTTTAATATTTTTAATTTCTTAAACATCACCTCGTAACATCTGATAAAAATAGATTAATAGTTTTTTTCTATGACGGGAAAGAAGTTTGACATTTTATGCGTCAACAGTTTATAAAATGTGACACTTTTCACAAATGTCATTTTTTTTTGGACTTTGAAATTAATCATTTCGAGGAGGAAGCCTAAATTGTAACAATATTTTGTACACAAATTTTAAATTATGACTTTTTCTCAAAATTTAAACTTATGACTTTCAAAATTTCGAGGTTAAACTGTTTACCTTTTTCCTTAAAATTTCGGCTTTAAATCGCGCTTAAACTTTTTTTTAGAAAGTCTGGCTTTTTTGAAAAAATCTTGAGATTTTCGGACAATTTCCACTTTAACCTGTAATTGCTTAAATTGAGTTAGAGCTCGATAGGTAAACTCCCCCAAAAAAATTATAGTAAATCAATGTTTCCTTACATTTTTTTTTAAATTTTCGTCTTCCAAAATTTTTAGGTTTTTTAAAATTTCGACCTTTTAAAAGATTTTCCACTTTTCAAAATTTTGAGCTTTTTCAAAATATCGACTTTATCCAAAAGTTAATTTTTTATTAAATGTTGAGATTTTCAAATTTCAACTTGTTTTGAGAATTTCCACAAAATTTATGTTTTTTAAAAATTTGGGATTTTTTCTCAAAATTTCACCTTTTTTGAAAATGAAAAACTTTTTCAAAGGTTTTATTTTAAAATTTGTATTTCATTTCAAGATTAAGGATTTTTCAAAATCTGAAACTTCAAATTTTTTGAAAATCTGGACTTATATGGATATATTTCGGCATTTTTTGCAAATTTTTATTTTTTTTTTTAAATTCATTTTTTTTCGAAAATATTCGACTTTTTCCAAAATCATGTCTTTTTAAACCGTGGACAAAAAATTATAGTAAATCAATGTTTCCTCAAAATTTGTTTTAAATTTTCGTCTTCCAAAATTTTTAGATTTTTTAAAATTTCGACCTTTTAAAAGATTTTCCACTTTTCAAAATTTTGAGCTTTTTCAAAATATCGACTTTATCCAAAAGTTAATTTTTTTTTAAATGTTGAGATTTTCAAATTTTAACTTGTTTTGATAATTTCCACAAAATTTATGTTTTTTAAAAATTTCGTATTTTTTTTGAAAATTTCACCTTTTTTGAAAATGAAAAACTTTTTCAAAGGTTTTATTTTCAAAATTTGTATTTCATTTCAAGATTTAAAATTTTTCAAAATCTAAAATTTCTAATTTTTTGAAAATTTTGACTTTGTTGAAAATATGGACTTATATGGATATCTTTCGGCATTTTTTGCAAATTTTTATTTTTTTTTAAATTCATTTTTTTTCGAATATATTCGACTTTTTCCAAAATCATGTCTTTTTAAAAATTTCGAAATTGTTCTAAAATGTCTACTCTGTTTGATAATTCCCATTGTTTTGAAAATATCCGAGTTTTTTTGAAAGCTGGAAGCCGTTTCAAATTTCAACTTTCTTATTTCGAATTTTTTTTGAAAGTTATGAAATTAAAAAAATTCCATCGTTTTCAAAAATTCAATTTTTTTTAAATTTCGACCTCTGAAATTTGTTACTAATAAAAATTTTGACTTTTCGAACCTTTGACTTGTTTTGTAAATGTGAACAATTTCAAAAATTAAACTTTCGTTAAAAATTAATTTTTTTTCAAAATACTGACTTCCCAAAGGTTTAAATTTTGTTTCAAAATGTCTTCATTTTTAAAAATTGTGATACTTCATTAAAATTAGAAAATTTCTGCTTTTTTTGGTAAGGTCGAGTTTTTTAAAGATGGATTTTGTTGGAACTTGGACCCAACTTTTTTTTTAATTTCGACTTTTTTCGAAATTCTTACATTTTTTGCAAGCTGCAAGTTTTTCTAAATTTCAACTTTCTTATTTCGAAATTTGGACTTTTTTGAAAGTTATGAAATTAAAAAAAAAATCATTGGTTACAAAAATTCGTTTTTTTTTTAAATTTCGATTTCTTTGAAATTTGTTACTAATAAAAATTTTGACTTTTCGAACTTTTGACTTGTTTTGTAAATGTGAACAATTTCAAAAATTAAAGTTTCGTTGAAAATTATTTTTTTTCAAAATACTGACTTCTCAAAGGTTTAAATTTTGTTCCAAAATGTCTTGACTTTTAAAAATTTTGATACTTCATTAAAATTTGAAAATTTCTGCTTTTTTTGGTAAGGTCGAGTTTTTTAAAGATTGGGTTTTTTGGAACTTGGACCCAATTTTTTTTTTAATTTCGACTTTTTTCAAAATTCTTACATTTTTTGCAAGCCGGAAGTCTTTCCAAATTTCAACTTTCTTATTTCAAAATTTGGACTTTTTTGAAAGTCATGAAATTTTTTAAAATTTTATCGGTTTCAAAAATGCGATTTTTTTTAAAATTCGACTTCTTTGAAATTTGCTATTAGTAAACATTTTGACTTTTTTCAAACCTTTGACTTGTTTTGAAACTTTAAACAATATCAGAAATTAAACTTGCTTTGAGTTAACTTTTCTCAAAGGTTTTGATTTTGTTCGAAAATGTAATTTTTAACAATTTTGACATTTGTTCAAAATTTCTACTATTTGAAAATTTCTACTTTTGTGACAATGTCGTGTTTCTTAAAGTTGAATTTTTTTGAGACTTGAAATCAATTTTTTTTTAATTTCGAGTTCTTTCAAAATTGTGACATTTTGAAAATTTCGACTTTTACTCAAAAAAGTCGACCGTTTTTCAAGTGTTTGAATTTTTTGTTGAAAAGTTCAATTTTTTTAAATCTTAACATTTTTTGAAAATGTAAATTTTTTTTAATCAACAATTTCTACAAATTAAGACTTAAGGCTAAGCGTTTTTTTATATGTCGCTGCTTTTTCAACCAAATATTAGTAAAGTTTTGAGATATTTTCAAAATTTCAAGAATTATTTTGAAAATCTTGAAAAATTTCAATATATTTCCGAGATTTCATTTTTTTTTTTTTAATAAATTTTCGATTATATTTTTCAAAATATCGAATTTCCTGAAAATTTCGCAAGTTTTTTAAAAATTATTTTCAATTTTAGAAAATTTCGGGATATTTTAAAACTTAACCCTTTTTTTGAAAATTTCAGCTATAAGTACTATAAAATTTAGACCATGTTTTTAAAATTCAAACATTTTCAAAATATCGACTTTTTTAAATCTAGATTTTTTTAAAATAGTTTTTAAAAATGTTGACTTTTTTAAAATCTGCGGTAATTTTTCGAAGTTCTTACTGTAGTTATGTTTTTTAAAATTCTCAAATCTTAAAGAATTTTGAGTTTTTTCAAAATTTAGCCTTTTTTTAAATTCTTCGGCTATTTTGATAATTTAGACACAATTACGACTTCAAAATTTTCGATTTTTTTTTATTACGACTTTTTTAACACTTTTATTAATATTTGATTAAATTTTTCAAAAATTCGAAGTTTTTTGAAAATATAGCAATATTTCAATCATTTAAATTTTTGAAAACAAAAATGTGGAAATTTTGAAGTCGAGTTTTTCAAAATTTCGAATTTTTTTGAAAATATTGATTTTGAAAATTTTAATTTTTTATAAAAATTTTTATTTTTTTAAATTTCGACTTTTTTCGGAAAATTTGCCAATTTCTCGAAATTTCAATTTTTTAAAAATGTTCATTTTTCAAAGTTTCGAGTTATTTTGAAAATTTCGACATGTTTTTCTTAAATTCCATATTTTTTGAAATTTCCACATTTTTTTAATTTCGACATTTTTTAAAATTTCGACATTTCTTAAAATTTCGACATTTTTTTAAAATTTCGACATTTTTTAAAATTTCGACATTTTTTTATAAATAGCGATATTTTTCGAAATGTCGACGTTTTGAAATGACAAATTTTGAGGTTAAGGTCAAAATTTTGAGAAAAATAAGACAAATTCTCTAGAAACAATCAAATTTTCAGGTTTACATTCCAAGTTTTGGAAAAAAAAGATAAAAATTGAAAAGATAAACTCAGTCATCTTAAACCTCAAACTTGTCTATTTAGACATTAAATTATTGGTTAATTAGATTGGTCTACACTACTGTATTTCCTTCGTAGGATATAACCATAGGCATAGCTAGAATAGGGCAAGGTGGGGCGCTTGCCCTCTAGCTCATGCAGTTAATGAAAATTTATATTCAACTTAGAAGACTTTCTCTAAAAAATTTCCATTCGATAAAATCCGTTTTTTCGAAATTTCGACTTATTTCTCAAAATTCGTCTTTTTTCATAAATTTCTTTCGAATTACAAATTTATTCCTAAAATTCGACTTCTTTATCAGAATCCGACTTTAGGCAACATTTCGAATTTTTATCTCAAAATTTATCGTTTTATTTTTCGAAATTCTACCTGTTTTCAAAATTTGTTTTTTCCGGAAACTTCGGCATTTCTTTAAGTTTTGATTTTTTAAAAATTTTGACTTGTTTGTCGAACCTTTTTCCTTAAAATTTGATCAATTTTTTTGTTAAAAATATTTATCTTTAAAGTTTTATAATGACTTTTTTAGAAATTTTGTAAGAGGACAAAAATTTCGAGAATATTTTCCCTGTAATGGTTTATACCTGAAATACAACTTGTTTCTCAAAATTTCGACGTTTATCTCAATATTGGACATTTTCTGACTTAAGGTGGGGCAGATCAGGGCTTATGCCTGCCTCTGATTCAAGCGGTGAAGAGAAAATTTTAAAAATTACTTTTTCTCAAAATTTGTCCTTTATCCAAAATCTCGACAAAATTTGACTCTAAAGAATTTCGAATGTACAAAATTTCGACTTTTTTCTCAAAATTTGAATCTTTTTTTTGTTTTTCAAGGACAAAAAATCGAAATTTCCATAAAAAAACGAATTTAAAAAAATCGAAACTTGGATATTTTTCTCAAAATCCATATTCTTTCACAAATTTGAAATTTATCCTAAAATCCTGTATGTTCCCGGAAATCTGAATGTTTTTCCTGAAAATTCGTATCTTTCTTAAAATTTTAACTTTTCAAGATTCGTTCTTTTCATAAACGACTATTCTTAAAATTGTACTTTTTCTTACCATTTGAATTTATTCTGGAAAATTCGATCTTTGTTGCTTCATTTGGTAGTTTTTTTTTAAATGTCAACTGTTTTTCAGAGATTTTGATTTTTTTTAACTCCTTTATTTTCATCAGCATCAGGTTTTTCTGAAGATCTTGATCTTTGGGAATTAGATTTTTCAGAAATTTTGACAGGTTTCTTAAAATTTGCCTTTCTCGATATTTTTATATTAAAATTCAACATTCAACTTTGCTAAAATTATTTTCAATTCGTCTTTTTCGAAATTTTGACATTATTTTCTAAATTCAACTTTTTGGGCTCGTCTTTTGGAAATCATTTTTTCTATTAAAATTCTGCCACTTTTCTGAATATTTGTCTTTTTTTTAAATTAAGACTTTTTTAAATTTCACTCCAGAATTTTCAACTTTATATTTCGTCTTATTTTCGAAATTTTGACATTTATTTTAAAATGCGATGTTTTAGTTTTTGGAACTTTCTGGACTTTTTCCTCGAAATTGTCTTTTTCTTTAAATTTCAGTTTTCTCGAAATTCGTCTGTTTTCTCTAAATAAGATCGGCATATTAGCGAAAATTAAAGATGCCGACAAAAATATTTTTAGATAATTTCGGGAAAAAGATTGCCTGTAGATTTAATTTCTTTATTGAAATTTAAATATTATGTCAACATTGGAAACAAACAGTAAAAATCTCGAGAAAAGTGTTTTTGGAAATTGCGAATTTTTTCACAATATTTGACCTTTGGAAATATTCTACCATTTTTAGAATTTTCAGCATTTTTCGAGTTCTTTCAAAAGGTTGGGTTTTTATTCAATCCCTTTCCCAAAATAGAGTTTTTTCTCAAAATTCGTCGCCTTTGAAATTACGACTTTATTCTACTTTTTCTCCCAAAATTGAACTTTCACTTTCTTAAGCTTCGGTTTTTTCTGATTTTTTTTTAAATTTAAATTTTCGAAAATTTCATGTTTCTCAAAAATTTTGACTCGTACTTCAAATAGGGATGTTTTATGCTTTTGGAAATCTCCACTCAGAGTGAAAAATTTTTCTCAAAGTTCCAATTTTTTCTGAAAATTACGTCTTTTTCACACAACTTTATCTTTAAAAATATAAATTTTCCAAATTTTCAACATTTTTTGAGATTTTTCGAAAGGTTAGGATTTTATTTTAAACACGATTTTCTAAACATTCCAATTTTCTCCCAAAATTTGTTTTTTCCTCGAAATTTTTCTCTCCCAAAATTAAAATTTCTCTTGAAAATGTTCACTTTTGTTCAAGAGATTTCAACCTTTTTCTCGACATTTTGACGGCATTTTTCAAAAATCGTTATTTTTCAAAATCTGTCTATAGTTTTCGAAGTTTTCCGAAAGGTTCGGTTTCTATTTTAGATTCAATTTTCTGACTGTATTTCAAAATTTCCAAGTTAATCTGAAAATTCGATTCCTCAGTTCATGTAGTCAAATGAAAATATACATATACTCAACCGGAACGTCTTTCGGTTTTCTTTTTTTTATAAATTTTTCAAAATTATTCTTGCCCCTTTCTGAACAAAGTCTCGCCTACTCCCATGGATATAACGATTTTATTTGCTACTTGCTGTGACCTAAACTGTTTAAAAAATTAATTGCTAAAACGTACACCTCATTTTATTATGTCGTCGTGACATTAATGTCGTTTCAACATAAAGTACTGCTTCAAGAGTAAAAGTTTACAAAGTTTATCGGACCAAATTAACAATTAGAGGTATTATATAAGCGAAAGCATTCCATATTTACTAGTTATTACAATAATCGGTCTTGTTGGGTTGTCCAGTGGGTCACAGCCTAGGAAAGTGAGTCAGCGGTCACATTAAACCATAAAAGTGACCTGATTATTCCATTCTAGCTTCTGCCGATGATTAAAATCCGATTTCTCGGGGAAAGTACACACCTCAATGACCATTTGAATTCAATTAGCTAAGCTGACATCATTCTAATATTTACGATGTGATTGACTTTGCTTCTGTAAATTCCCAACTTTATTTAAAACCCTCTATTGCAGTGTTTCCCAACTGGTGTGTCACCAGAAGTTCCAGGTGTGTCGTCAAAATATGAAATAATAAATTTTGTTTTAGTCAAAATTAGTAGGTGAGCATGAGGACGTTTTTTTGGTTATCAAAAATCACGAGAATTTTTTTTTTTTTGGTTTTCAAAAAATCCTTAGACGACTAGTGTACGTCGCCCTTTTTTGCACAATACCAAATATGCGTCGTTTACAAAAAAGGGTGGAAACACTACTCTATTGAATTAATATTCTCTTATTTACGACAGCTTGTATATTATTTTTCATCGATTTGAAGTTACTTCTAAAAAATTTTAAGAACAATTTTCCATCAGGCCCCGAACCAAGGGGGGGCTAGGGGGCTGCAGCCCCCCGAAATTTTTTGACATCGCACTAAGTAGAACTGAACTTTCGAGATGTGCCACATTTTTAAAAAAGCATTTTTTAATGGATCGTTTTGTTTTCGTACTGAAATGTAAGGATGTTTTTTTTTCAAATTTGGCGCCATTTCTTATTATTAGAAACCGGATTTTAAGCACAATCAAGCAAGGTAAAAAGGTGAGCAAAATGTTAAATTAGGCAAAAACGAAAAGCTAAAGAGGGCATCAAAAAGGTAAAATACTCTAAAAAAAGGCATTAACAGACCAAAACTTCCAATTAACAAAGAAACATTTTGAAATCTCAGTCGAAATTTAAAAAAATAGGTTTTAGGTTATACTCGGGATATTCGAAAAGAGTATAACATTTTCAAATGAAGAAGTTCTTAAAATTTCGAGTTTATTCTGGAATTTCCACCCTAAACCTTAAAATTTTTACCTTAAATTAATTCGAATTTTTTCCAAAAATTTGACTTAAATCTGAGATTTCGTTTCTAGAAAAATTTAAACTGTTCTTGATATTTCTTTTTTTTTATTTGGAATTTCGATCTTACGTTTTAAATTTTATTAAAAAAATGTTGAATTTTGCAAGTTTTTCAAGCTGAAACTCCTCATTTTCAAAAAAAAATCAAATTTTGGAAAGAACTACAAATTTACACAAGCGATTTTTCGAGATTTAACACCAAATTTTGAGAAAAACTTGGATTTTGTGATCATAGTTTTACAGTTTTGGAATTTAAAAATTTAAATTTTAAATTCGATATTTGAATATTAGGCCGTTTACTAAAAAATCAAAATCTCTTATAAGTTATTATTTTGAGAAAACATTTTTTAATAAGTTATTTTTATAAACTTCTTCTATCATTTTTCGTACATGGCCATTGAACTTAAAAAAAATTCTGAGTTTTGCACAAAACTTGAGCATTTTTAAATAAGAAAATTCGAAATTTTTAATTTTTTCAAAATGTTTTACCTTCGTACTAAAAAAATTGGAAATTTTTTGTATTAAAGTTGATTTGTTTATATTTCGATTAGGATTTCAAAAATTCGACTTTTTCTCCAAAATTCGACTTCCAAGTGAAAACTTTCAAAAAATATTGAAATTTCTATCTTGGTTATCAAATTTTAACCTTAATTAAGAAATTCTTTACTTTTAATCACCGACATTTCAACTTTAAATTCATATTTTTGGAAAAAATTGATTTATACAATGTTTACAACTTTTCACGATGAGTTTAAAAATGTTAAGATTGAAGTCGAAATTTTGAAAAAAAAATGAGCCTAATGACTTTAGTTTATTTTTCTAAATTTTTACATTAGCACTGGTTCAAAATTCAGACTTCTTCACAATATTTTGAGTTTCTTTCTAGACATTTAATATAAAAATATCCCCTGGCCATTTTGAGAAAACATTAAAGTTTCAGGAAATATCAAAGTTTATTTTTTGAGTTTTGTTTCAAGATAAAATGTTGAGTGTTATTAGTTTTTATTAATAGATTTCATCTTTTGGAAATTAGAGATTTTTTTTAGAAAATTTTGACTTCAAACCTTTCTTTTCCAAAAATTATAGCTTCTTTTTTCTTCTGATTTAAAAAGTAATTCTAAATGTCAACTTATTTTTAAAATTTCGAATTAAAAAAACTAAAAACTTCGAGTTCTAACAGGTAAATTTGTTAAGAATTACTATATCCTACTTTTTGTTTGGAAATTCAAAATTTCTAAAAAAGTTATTACTTTCAGAAATGTTTAATAATGAATTCTGGTTATTTTTAAGTATAAACACGGTCGTAATTAAACTTTTTCTAGAACGAGTTTGTCACTCTAAATGAAGACTTTTCTAGACATTTCAAATTAAAATTCCAAATTCAAAAAACTAAAGATTAAGTTCACAATTTCGATATCTGATATTTTTCACAAAAACTTTTCCGAGTTTCTAGAAAGAATCGAAGTTTAAAAAAATATTTGTGCGTTTGAAGTTAAACACCAAGATTTTGAACTTTGAATTTTGAGAAAATAAGTAAAAGTATTAACTACTTCGTATTTAACAAAATATCTCATTCAAATTGAAAATTTCAAAAAAGTTCAAAATTTTGAGATTAAAGGTAAAACTTAGAAAAAAAAAAACGATAAATAACTTTGTAGCAAAAACTTTTTTTTGAAATTCGGAAGAATCAAATGCATTTCGACATTGCAAATTCAGATATCAACCATAATTGCCAAAATTGCCCAAAATAAAAAACGTAGGAAGTGAAGTTGTTGCCAGTTAAAAAAAGAATTGGACGCTAAGAGGAAACTTGAATTAAAAAAAAATATCTAATCTTTTAGAATTTAGAAAGAATATCCAAATTCTAAATGTTCGGGTGCAAACTTTAAATTTGAGATAAAAGTTAAAATTATGAATTTATACAAAATATGAAAAAAATTAAAAAAAAAAAAGATTTTTCTCCAGTTGACTCCAAACTATGTTTTTAAATAGAGCACTTTCTAGAGGCATTTTTCATACACAAGTAAGGTTATAGAAAACAGTTCAAAGATAAATTTTAGAAAAGGAATATCTTTCGACTCATTTTATCATCTTACCCACACATCTGTTTTTATTTAGAAATTAATTTAAGATAAATAGGCAACATCGTTGTTAACTTACTTTGTCAGAATGTTAGAAGAGTTAGATTCTAGAAATGTTTTTAGTTTATTTTTTTAAATTTTTTAAATTTTTTCAATACAATAATAATATTAATATTAAAGTTGTATTGGATCGTGGCTTCTTAGCTCTAACCTAAACTCAAACAAAGGTAGTTTTAGCAGAAGGATCGCAGCCCCCCCACCGAAAAAAAAATCCTGGTTACGGGCCTGCTTTCCATATTCGTATTTTTTAACAAATTTTAAAGTATGTATTACACAATAGCGGCTTCTCTAAAAAAATACACCGAAATATTGAGTTTTTTTTTTCAAAATTTAGACTTTTACCTCAGCATTTGAACCTTCGTTCCAAAATTTTCACTTTCCCCAAAAAATTGCGACTTTCTGAAAATTTTCGCCTGTCTCTATTTATTTATGATATTTTAGTTAAAATTTCGATATTTCAACATTTTCCGAAAAATCAGTTTTTTCAAAATTTAAATCGAAGTTGCTTCTGAGATAATTCTAATGCACGATGAACGTGGAACACCTGTGTAGGGAGACTTTAAGAAATATTTCCTTTCAAAAGTTTGAGCTGTTTCTCTAAATTTTAGTTTTTTTCCTTGAAATCGGCACACTTTTTTTCTAAAGAAAATAATCTTCCCAAATACAGTTTTTTTTTCGAAATTCCACGTTAATCTGGGAATTTTGACTTTTCTAATTAAAAACCAATAATAATTTTAGACATTTTGCTTGAAAATTTTGAGAAAACACTAAAAAAGTTTCTTTGCTCTTATTTGGACGGTTTTTTTGACCTGACAGTTTCAACTATAACATCAAGATTTCGAATATTTGCAGAATAAAATTAGACATCTTAAGTTTCCACTTGCATTTTTGGATATATTGTGCAAACTTGTGGTTGCCACGAACTTCAATTCTGTCTATGCATCATTTACAATTTCCACGGTCAAAAAATATCCAGATAATAATGCGGCGCTTAATGAGACGGAAAGTTGCTTCTTTACACGGTACACAATGGTGCCATTACTGTCATGGTTGACTTGATTTAAAAACAAGGTAGTAAAATATTCAAACTAAAAGTTGGTTATGAATCAAGTTATAAAAAGTTGAACGCTGTTTTTGCAAAACATTGTAATAGTTATGATTAAAAAAGTCTGATACCTTTAAGCATGTTAGTCGCTTAAAAGATCCCATTGAATAATGAATGAAGGAATAAGATTTTTAAAATCCACGTATTATGATGATAATTAACTAACTAAAAGATAAATAACATTTTTGTTTATCCGATTCAAAAACATTTAAATAAGAAATAATAAGAAGATTATTCCTTATAAGCCATCTATAATACAATAATAATAATAATAATAATAATGATAATGCTTATAGTCATTTTAGAGTCCGTTGCGTTGCAAGTTGGTGCCCAGATTAGAGAATTGTCTTAAATGACCACGAAAAGTATTCAATTCAAATTCAAAATTTCTAAAAAAAAATCATTTTTGAGATCAAGATTAAAAAATTTCGAAATTTTGAAAAAGATTGAATGTCGAAATTTTGAATTAAGTCGACATTTTGAAAATAAAGCAAACGTTTGTAAAAAAAGTCGAAATTTTGAGAAAACCAATTTAAAAAAATGGCATAACCTTAAAACATGGCTAATAAAAGAAAAGTCAAAATTTGATTGAAATAATTTAAAACAAAGTCGACATAGAAAAAATTAAATTTTTAGACAAAAGTTTCATTTTGAAAATAAAGCCGAAAATTTGAGAACAAAGGGTGAATTTTGAGAAAAAATTCGCAATTTCGAAATTCCGAAATCTCGAATGAGAAAAAAATTTGAATTTCGAAAAAAACTATTTTGGATATAAAAATAAAAATTTCGAGAAAACGCTCTCCTAGCCCTGACTGAATATACCTATTTTTCGCTTGACTGCGTGAGTCAGAGGAGGCTAACAGCCTCACTCTGATTCACCATGGCATGTGTTAAATAAGATCGAATTTCGAAATAAAAACAAAAATGTCAAAAAATAATTTTTGGCGAAATTTTCGTTTTTTTATTACAATTTTGACGATACAGAAATTTGAAGAAAAAAGTGAAATCTTCAAAAAACCGACAAAATGAAAAAACAAATAAAGTTGAAATTTTGAAAATAAAAATAAATTTTGAGAATAATAAATTTTAAAAAGAGAGTCAACATTTCCTTTGACTGCAAGCATTCTTTTAAGTCTAATGCACTTGCAAAGAGCAACCTAATTATACCTTCAAAGCACTGCGAGTAGGGTGCGGAAACAAGGACAGTTGGCGATGAACCGCTTTCTTAAACAAGGATAGGTTGTAATTTTTGAAGAAAATTCCATTCGGTAACGAGTTCCACAGCTTGGAAGTTCTATAGAAAAAAGGCTCTCCGTAGACAAACGTGCACACTGTGTCAAGCTGTCTGGGACTGCCTTGCATGCCTCAAAAATCTTCCCCTTGGGGGATCAGTCCTATTAGTGCGAGCATCTCCCATGATAGTACTTGTAGAAAAGAGACAAGTCACCAACCGTTCGCCTGTGCTGTAGTGTTTTGAGAGAATCGGTCAAATTCTCGTCATCAGTTAGGCGAATCGTTCGTCTTTGACTTGAATCCAAAAGAGCTCAGGTGTGCTTTGGGACTGAATTCCAAACAGGAGGACAGTGTTCTGGTGTTGGCCTAACTTGAGCTTTGTATAGTGTGAGTAGGTAATGAAAGGGAAAGCATAATCATTGTACCATGTCTCACTATATGACTATTTATTTAAAAAATTATATTGCCGAAAAATCGATAAAATGTTTTCCTTTTTTTATCTTTAATGATATCTACGAAGTTTAATTTTTGAAAATTTCCCACAAATTAACGATAATGAATTCCTCCATCAATGTGGTGCGATGTTTGTCTTCCTATATAAGGAAGAAGAAACTTTTTTTTAGGAAGAACTAAGAGACTTCTTTGCATCTTTTCCATGGCAAGAAGTCTGCTTTAACTCAGACAACACTCCCTCAGTCGCCGAATACATCACTGAAAATATCCTAGTTGGTATGGAATGCTCAATTCCTCACTCCGAAAAGAAGTCTTCCTCTAGTAAATCTTCAAAAATTGAAACACAGAACTTGTCCCCTGAAACCAAGAAAAATTAAGAGCAACATTTGTTGTGTTTTTTAATTTTTCTTGGTTTCAGGGGACAAGTTCTGTGTTTCAATTTTTTAAGATAACCAAGGACCAGTCCGTTCCATTAAACATAGTAAATCTTGGTTCAGCAAAAAATGTACTCGAGCTGTGCCCTGCAAAAATCGCGCATATCGTTGTTGGCTCAAACAACCCTTCCTTAATTGCCGAATCCATCACTGAAACTATCCTAATTGGTATGGAATGCTCAATTTCCCACTTCCAAAAGAAGTCTGCCTCCAGTAAATCTTAGTTCAGCAAAAAATGTGCTCGGGCTGTCTCCTACAAAAATCGCGCATAGCGCAAGTGATCTCCATCGTAAAATACGCCAGAAGCTTATCAACTGTCATTTTGGGGATTTGCAAAGTCAATTGGAAAGAATTTTACATCTTAAAATTTTCCACCTTTACTCGCTGACAACAACAGTATTGTGACTACTTCCAAAGTGATCTACTGGCCTTAGTGTTTGCGGAGTATTCCAACCTTGATTCTCGAAACGCAGCACCCCCTATTCTTCCTAAGGTTGGCACTTCGGTACCTGAAGTTGTTTTCAGACAACTCGCAGTTAGAAAGATACTCCTTGAGCTCGACACATCGAAAGCTTCTGGCCTTGATGGTATCCTCGCTATTGTTCTTAAGAAGTGCTCCCAGAATTGACTTCTGTCCTTAGCAAATTGTTCACACTTTCTTACAGCAGAGGTGTATTTCCTAATATCTGGAAATCTGCTATGGTGCGGCCTGTCCCTAAAAAGGGAAAAAGAAATCTGGCTAACAACTATCGCCTTATATTTTTGTTGACCGTTATATTTAAAGTGATGGAAAAGGTTATTAACGTCGAGGTTCTCAAATAGCTGGAGACAAATAGCTCAGTTATGGAAAAACACGGTGAGGCTAGAATTGTGGCATTGAATATCTGAAAGACCTTCGAGTCCTTCGACATAGTCTGGCACCAATTTCTTTTCGCCAAATTAACATCTTATGGTCTTCCTCCTAAACTCTGTCATTTGATATCCATTTTTTTCCCTGATGGATCTCTTCAGGTCGTCGTTGAGGGCAGCTCATCCGAGACATTTGCGATTAATGCAGGGGTGCCTCAGGGGTCTCGCCTGTGTCCTACTCTGTTTTTGTTACACATAAACGATCTTTTCAACTTTTAATCCGATATTCAGCTACGCAGATGATAGTAGCCTGGTGTCATCTTTTATCTCCAACAAAGCATTATTCGCAGCAGATACAGCAGATACAGATGATTAATGGTGATTTCAAAACCGTTCTGGAATGGAGTAAGAAAAATCTAGTCGACTTCAACGCCTCAACAACTTTAAGAAAATTTCAAAGAATAATGCAACTAACTAACTAACTAATTAAAATACTGTTCTCATGTTTGGAGTTCAGTCCCAAAGCACACCTTAGCTCTTTTGGATTTAATTTAAAGAAGAGCGATTCGCCTAATTGATGACGAGAGTTTGACCGATTCTCTCGAAACACTAGAGCACAGGCGGAAAGTTGGTGACTTGTCTCTTTTCTACAAGTACTTTCATGGAAGATGCTCACAGGAACTAATAGGATTGATCCCTCCAAGGGCAAGCTTTTTGAGTCATATAAGACAGTCGGAGACAGCAAATTCCTGTGAGGTCCAGCTTGACACAGTGAGAACTATCTATGGAGACTCTTTTTTTCCATGGAACATCCAAGCTGTGGAATTCCTTACCGAACGAAATTTTCCGTAAAAATTACAACCTATTCTTGTTTAAGAATCACCATCTATCCTTGTTTCCGTATCCTTCTCGCAATGCTCTGAAGGTATAACGGGGTAACCTTTGCGAATGAATTGAACTTAAAAAAAATATGGTGCGATAGAAAGTTTAATAAATGCCAATTTGCAAGGGTAAATCAAAGAAAGGCGATGAAGAGAACTTGTGATAAAGTAGACTTTTAGTAAAATAAGCAAACGTTATGAATTATGTTCAAGTAATAATAGTGCTAACATTGAACAATTGTTGGGGTAATTTATGTCACAATAATAATAATTACAAGTTTTTTATTTCAATTGTTGTTTACTTTGTTTTTTTAATATTTTGTTTATGTTTCCAGCTATACAGATGCTACGGGATTATCCACATAGGCAATATAATGCCGATGGGCCTAATGCCTCCTAGGGGCCCGTGGACTATGAAAAAACAATTTTTTCTTTTTATAAAGTTTTAGGATTATTTTTTTAATAGCCACCTTTTTCACAAGTTCTTCGAACTTTTCCTTCGATGGAACACTTTGTAAATCATTAAATTTTGACAGAGCGCTAGGTACTTATTTTGTAGGACGAAAGTATCAATTTAGCTTTTTTTTAATTTTGAATTCTTTCATGAACATTCGATCTATGAACTAGAATTTCGTTTACATTATCTTTAGAAAAAGTCAAAATATCCAAAATGGAAGTAATTATATCTAGAAAAAATTTGAGCTAAACAAGAAATTTCAAAATTGTTTCTTAAGAATTAGATGTGGAACTAGAGATTTTACATTTTTAACAAACTTTTAAAAAAGCATCAGAATTTTGAAAAAATCAATATCCTAGTTGATTTTAAATTCCAAAAATGGTCAATTTCGACAAAAATACTGATTTTTTGTTCACAATTTTTTTGTTCTTTATTTTTCTTTTGAGTAAACATTTTGTTAATATGTTTTATAATTCTTTTCAAAATTTCTAAAATGTTCATTTTAATAGACTTTTTAGTAATTTCTATCACCTTTTTTAATTATTTTTTTTTTACTTAAAACATAAATGAGTTTAATTTTGCTGCTTTAACTTTATACTCGAAATATTGAGATTAGTCTCTTTAATTACCTTGACTTACATCACAAAAAAAATACAAAAATCTAGAAAAGGTTGCAATGTAAGTAACAGAGCGAAACGTTCAAGATTAGGATTGACGATAGAAAAAACCTAAATTTCGAAAAAAAACCCATCTTAAGAAAAACTTTGTCATAAAATAATTTTTATTTTTAGGGATATTTGTAACGAATTTGTGTAATAGAAATCACCTAGTCTATGGACCACTTTATCGAGCGTGTCGTGATCTCGAACTGACAGTTACGCCATTCATTACGTCAGAGAGAATACGGAAAAAAAAATAAAATTTTGGGAAAACTCGAAATTTTGAAAAGTTGTCGAAAATTTAAAAAAAAACGACGTTTTGAAAGTTTTGAGATTTATAAATAAAAAATCGAGAATTTCAAAAAATGGTCAAAATTTGCTTTTTGCGAGTAGATATTTTCAAGGATAGCGGAAATTTTCAAAAAAGTTTAAATTTTCAAAAATATCAATTTCAAAAAGGTCGAATTTTGGGGAAAAGTCCAGCTTTAGAAAAATTCAACATTTGCAAAAACCGTAAAAATTTACATAAAAAGGAAAAATTTTCAGAAAATATCGAAATTTTCAAAAAGATATTTTTAAGAGAAGAAATTTTGATAAAAAATCTAAACTTTTAAGTCGAAATTTTCAAAAACATACAGGAATTTTTAAAAATAGAAATTTTTGGAAAAGTCTAAACTTTCAAGGAGCCAAATTTTCAAAAAAATTAAAAATTTTAAAAAAGTCGATGTTTTGAGAAAAAGTCGAATGTTTTTTAAAAAAGTGCAAATTACTACAAGGAGTCGAAATTTTGAAAAAGCAAGTCTACATTTTTAAATAAAATTGCTATTTTGGAAAAAACCATTCAAAAAAGTTGACACTATCAAAAAGAGTTGGAATTTTCAAAAAAGCTGAAATTTGGAAAAAAATTTCAAAATTTTCAAAAATTTAAGCTATTCAAATACTCAACAATTTGAAGTCAAAATTTTCAAATAAAAATTTCAGAAAACTCGAAATTTCGAAAAATAGTCGAAAAGTTCAAAAAATCGACGTTTTAAAGAGTTTTGAGATTTATAAATAAAAAAATAAAAATAGTCGAAATTTGCTTTTTGCGAGTCGATATTTTTAAGGGTAGGCAAAATTTTCAAAAAAGTTTAAATTTTGAAAAATCTCAATTTCAAAAAAAGTCGAATTTTTGGAAAAAGTCCAGCTTTACAAAAATTCAACATTCAAGAAAGAAAATATCAGAATTTTCAAAAAAGCCAAAATTTCCAAGAGACGAAATTTTGAAAAAAAATCTAACCTTTTAAGTCAAAATTTTTAAAGAAAAACTTTACCAAAAATAAAAATGTTTTTGAAAAGTCGAAACTTTCAAAAGGCGAAATTTAAAAAAAATAACAAAAATTTTGAAAAAAGTCGAAGTTTTGAAAGAAAGTCGAAATAAGTCTTTTAAAAAAGTGCAAATTACTACGAGAAGTCGAAATTTTGAAAAGGAAAGTCTAAATTTTTAAATAAAATTGCTATTTTGGAAAAAAAGCTTCAAAAAAGTTGACACTATCAAAAACAGTTGGAATTTTCAAAAAAACTGATATTTGAAAAAGTCGAAATTTTGAAAAATGTCAAAATTTTCAAAAATTCAAGCTATTCAAAAACTCAACAATTTGAAAAATTTATATTTGAAAAAAAATTTTTGGAAAAACCCAAAATTTTGAAAAGTAGTCGAAAATTTCAAAAAAATCGACGTTTTAAAAATCGAGAATTTCAAAAAATAATCGAAATTTTCTTTTTGTGGGTCGATATCTTGAAGGGTATCCGATTTTTTAAAATGGTAGAAATATTTAAAGTTAAAATTTTGAAATTTTGGATAGTTGAAATTTAAAAAAGTCCAAGTTTTGAATTACAAAGTACAAAATAAATGTTGAAAAATAACGTGTGAAAATTTTCAAAAATTCAAGCTGTTCAAACACTCAACAGTTTGAAAAGTCAAAATTTTCAAAAAAAAAAAATTGAAAAAATATAAACTTTGGGAAAACTAAAGTTTTTGAAAAGTAGTCGAAAATTTCAAAAAAATCGACGTTTTAAAAGTTTTCAGATTTAAAAGTAAAAATTCGAGAATCTCAAAAAATAGTTGAAATTTGCTTTTGGCGAGTCTAAACTTTTAAGTCGAAGTTTTCAAAAAAGAAACAGGAATTTTTAGAAAATAAATATTTTTGGAAAAGTCGAAAATTTCAAGAGGCGAAGTTTACAAAAAAATTTAAAATTTTAAAAAATCTAAAAAGCAATTTTCAAAAGGCCGAAATTCCGAAAAAAGTCAAAAGTATCAAACATTTCGACATTTTTGTTCTTTAAAACTTTGAGAAGAAAGTTAAAAAAATCTTAGAAAGAAATTCAATTTAAAAAAAATGTAGATGTTTTCAAAAAATAGTTAACATTTTTAAAGAAGATAAAATGTTGAAAAAAGTCGACACACTGAAAAAAATTCAGATATTTGAAATAAATCAAAAACTTTAAAATGCAACGAAATTTTCACTAAATAGTCCAAAATTTTAACAAGAGTCGATTAAAAAAAAATCGATATTTTTAGATAGGTACGAAATTTAAAGAAAGAGGAAACTTTTAAAAGTAAAAATTTTAAAAAATAACGAAATTTAGAAAATTAAGATTTAAAAAAATCAAACTTTTGGAAAATGATGAAAAGACACTGTTAAAAGTCGACATTTTCAAAAAATTCAAGGATTTTGATAAAATAAAGAAATTTTCAAAGAAAGAGTAGATTTCGAAAATTAACTCTTTGTTAATTTTGGTGGTGATACGGGGCCCCTTCAAGTGCGGGGCCCGATTGGGCCTATCACTCCAATCGCCTTAAATCCGGGTATGGCTTTAGAATAAAATGAACGCCATAATAGATTTCATCTTTTTCGAATTTAACATAATTTTCTGATTGATTTGATGTATGGCATGCCGTACTTCAAATGTGGCAAAGAGGGTTAAATGAACTAATTTTTTATTTTTAAACAAAAAATTGTAGTAGGCGGCGCAAGTGCCATAACTTTTACTAGTAAAAAATACAGTTCCTTAAAAAGTAATAATTATTATTAAAAAACCAAAAATATTGTAAGAAACTGTATAGTATTGAAATATTTGTTAATAATCGTATCGTGCACGATTCCCTTTAAATTACGTGATTCTCAGAATATTGTAAGGGCTTTATTAAGGACGACTTTCCCATGAGTCATACGCAAGTGTGCGTTCCAGACTTCTCTAGAAGTTAAATATTTCAAGACTGATAATATGCATAAATAAGAGAATCATTTCTAATCTTAGATTGTTAGATATTTCACGCTACACGAATAAGTATTTAATGTTGAAAGAATTTTTGTAAAAATTGCCGACAAAATGTTTAAGACATCTACACGTTTTCATAGAATTACGCCATTTAAAGCGGTGCATGCACGTTAAGATTATATTAATAACTGTTTAAATATTGCACAGTTTATTACAATATTTTTGGTTTTTCAATAATTACTGTTACGTAATTAGGTAGTTTATTTTTATTATTAACAGTTATGGCACTTGCATCGCCTACTATAATTTGTTTGTTTAAAAATAAAAAAAATAGTTAATTTAACCCACTTTGCCACATTTCAAGTATGGCATGTCATATATCAAATTATTCAGAAAAAAATGCAAAATTCGAAAATGTAAAATCCAATATGGCGTCCATAAGAAATAACAAAGTTGACATAATTTTCTCGAAAATATGTAAATTTAGAAATAATTAACTTACACCAATCGAAAGGCCTCAAAAAACCAGGGCTTCGAACCGGAATTGAATCGAAAACCGGAAACCGAAAAAAAACCGTTATTTTCGTCGGAACGAAAACCGGAGCAAAACCAGAAAAAAATATCGGTTTATTTCGGTTCACTGAATTTACGTTCTTAAAACAGTTTTCATTTTATCCTTAAGTGAAAAATTTTTTCTTAGAAATTTCAATTTCTTTCTCAAAATTTTACACAAATCCGTGCAACTTTGATCTCAAAATCAAGAGTTTACTTTCAGTCTATCATTTCTGTTTAAAAATTAGATTAGAAACTAACAATTTCCACAGTTTCTAGAAAGTGTTGACTTTATTCTTAAAACTTTAAGCCAAATTAAAATTGTGAGTTTTGACTTCAATCTTTTTTCAAAATTTTCGACATTTTCTTGAAATTTCGACTTTTATCTGGATATTACTCGAAATATTTCTTTTCTTCTCTTGAAATTTCGAGTTTAAAATAAAAAAAATATCCTCCGTTGTAAGCAGTAGCGTGTTTTCCATTCAAGTTAGGGAAAATCGGCTTTCCTTACGATTTTATTTGCAAATTTGAGTTTTTCGGTAAATTTGAACTTTTTGTAGAAAACTCCAAATTTACTTCTTTCCTTAAACTTCGATTTTCCGTTTCTAATTTGATTTCTCTTTTTTGAAATTATTATTCAATTTTTCGATTTTCCACTTTTTAGTGTTTAATTTTTGTCGGAATCTCAAATTTAAATTCTTATGACTTCCTAAAACTTTCTAAAATATATGATTTTTTTTCTTAAAATTTTCGCTGAAATCTAGCTATTTCCGAATTAACCTTGAAATTTTCAAATTTTAAATCAAAATTTCAGGGAAAAAATACAATATTATATTCCAATTTAAAGCTGAGATCTTGCAATTTGTGAAATTGGATCTTTAAATGGTGACATCTTAAAAAATGTCTAATTTAAACTTCCAACGATTTTGTTTACGCTAAGATAGTAAATTTTATTCTGAAAACTTTAATTTTTTTCTCAAGATTTCGACTTTTGCCTCGAAATTGCGATATTTTTTTCAGATTGTTTAGAATTTAGACGTCCACATTGTGTGTTTTTTTTTAAATATTAATTCTTCTCGCGAAACTTCTTGTATAAACTCAAAAGTTCGGCACTTTACTCCTTGAAATTTTGTGTCAAAAATCGGTTTTCAAAATTTTAACTCTCTTCACAAAATGTTTAGCTACAGCTAGAATTTTTCCTATAATTTCGTCTTTAAAACTGAAAATCGCGTTTTTTTTACAGAAAATTTGTCGTTGATCTTGAAATGTTCGATTTTTCTGTAGAAAATTGAAGTTTAGAAATAATTGAAATTGCATTTTTTGTAGATTCTTTATTTTTTAGCTTAAATTACACATTTAAAATAAAAATTTCAAATTTTTGCTAAAAATATTGGCAGAAATTAGATTTCAAATGCAAAAATACAAATTTGAATTTGAATATTTTGCTATTTTTCGTTTTGTATATTAATTCAATATCTCGAAAGAATATCCAAATTTGAAGAAAAAAATTAACATTATTGGAAAAAGTCTAAATTTTGAGGAAAAACTAACTAAATTTATGACTAAAAATTTTTCAAAATTAATCTCACAATTTCAAGTTCTGGTTTTCGAGTTTTCGAGCCTAAAACTCGAAACTTCCAAACTTAAACTTATAGTCAGAGTATTAACTCAAAATTTGGAGAAAAATATCTAGAATTAAAGAATAAAAGTCAACATGTCGATAAAAAGGATTATACTTGCTAGAGAAAAACTAAATTTTATTTAAAGTTGAAATTTTAGATTAAAAAAAATAATAGTAAAAAGAGCATACAAATTTAAATTTGAAACGTAAAAAAAATTAAATATCGAAAGAAGGTAGATACACTAATCAAAACTTTCTGAAAAATTTTACCTTTTTTTAGAAATTTTTAAGTTTTCAGCAACATTTCCAGAAAAAAAATCGAATATTTGGGTTCAAGGCCAATGAAGGTATAAATTTTGAAAATTCTTCTGTTAAATTCTGAAGTTCATTTTTTGAAATTTTGACTGTTTCATCAAAATCTCAATTTAAGACTTTTAATTTTATATTTTTTGGTCTTTTTCATATTCATTTATTTTTTTCATTTGATCTTTTTAATCCAAAATTCAAGAAAACAAAGTCAAAACAGCATAAATCAATTTTTTTAGAAAAAGCGAATCAAAGTCAAAACTTCGCTAGAAAACCAAAATTATTAAAGAAAAGTCTCTCAAATTTTCGATTTTATTCGCCAAATTTTGTATATTCTAGAACTTTTTAAATCTTGGGTATATAACTGAAAACTTTTTTAAAAATTCCGAGTTTAAACGTAAATTTAACATTTCTGCTACCCAATTTGAAAATATTTAACGCAGAAATGTTAAAATAAAATTAATAACGATAATGTTTCCAATCAACAAGAGTTTACAATGAAGAATAATTTAAATTTAAAATTTCTAAACCAGGAAAGGCGATTTAGTTTTTAATAAAGTTCAGGGTTTTCTTGAAATTTCAACTCAAACTAAACTCAAAATTCAGGGTTTCAACTTGAAATTTTTTACCTTGAAAAATAAAAAATATTTTTTTTAGGCACGATAGTGCAGTTACATGTTGTAACATTAAAGAAAAAACATAACAATAGCTAAATTATGTTCGCAAATCAAATTTTAATTCGAAAAACTTTTGAAAAATCAAAAAAAAGAATCACTCGGAACTGAATCGAAAACCGAAAAAAACCGTTATTTTTGTCGGAACGAAAACCAGGACTGAACCGATATAAATCTTTTGTTGGAACGAAAACCGAAAGCGGGAACGAAAAAAATAACGGTTCGAAGCCCTGCGAAAAACAATTAATTACAGTTTCTGAATTTTTTCAATCGTACTTCAAATAAACAAGTTACAGCTGATTTTTAAAAATTGCCATTTTCAGTTTTTTCTAAATAAAATTAAGACGAATTGAAATTAATTGTTTTCTCAGCGGAATAATATTGGGCATTAAGTTCTGCACTACTTTGCCCATTTAAGGTTCTTTGCATCTCTAATAGTTTACGAAAATCCCTATAGTGGAAATCAAATTTGGTTCAACCAATATAATTGTTGCTCGGAGTGTCGACAGATGTGAAAAGTATATTAACATTACTAATTTTGATTTGCAAATTACAAAATTTTAATTTTTTATACTACAATATGAAAATTAAAAAAAAAACACTGTTATTTGCTGGTTTTAAGTTTTCACTTCTGTCGGCAGTCCCTACCAAATTTTCTATCTATGTCTTACAAACTATCTTACAAATTTATACTTTTAAATGTTCAACATTTTTTTTTTCAAAATATCGAGTTCAAAGCCGAAATTTCAACAAAAATACCTAACCTGTGATGTAAATCGTATTTATATGAACACGGAAATGGTGCGAGATTTTGTTAAGAATTACAATAAAGAAATAAAGTAGTGTTGCGATAGATAAATTTGCATGAAAACACAGGCTGTTGCAATAAAATATTTACACGGTACCGTCCGTGACATGAATAATGTAAAAGAATGATAATTAAAAAAAAAAGTTGCAAAGAACATGAACAAGTCGATATTCATGCGCACTAAGCAATATCAAACAATCGTTCGAATCGAAATCCATTTCACACCGTTGACGCCGGTAATAAAAAGCTCTCTCCAACCGCTCTGTACCTGTCCGGCGATCGTCGATATATAAACCAAGAAAGAAAATACTTAATGGAGTACTGACCTACAAATTATACAGCCGGCGCATGGCTTTGCTCCACACTGCTAATTGTTCAAAACCCGATCGGACACACGCGCTGATGTTTCCCGAAATTTTACAAAACTGGTTATAAAAATGTGACACTTTCAAACAAAATTTTTGATAGCGAGTGAACCTGTGGCTCCTTGATAACAGATAACAGATCGATCGGTGCGCGTTCTAGTGACAATGACACTGATGCACAATTACATGCACGCGATTTTTTTGATTCTGTGCGCCGTCGGGACGCAGGCCAAAACGTCTTTGTCGTTCAATTTACCCGCCATCGGGCCCTTCGGCGGCTTCGGACGCGGCCAGCAAGGCCGGCAATCGGTCAAGAATTACAGCGGGAAACGGGTGCAGGAGGACTCAATCCGGATGGTGTACATTCACGATCAGACGGTGGCTATTGTGGAAATTCAGCCGGATAAGTTACTTCTGAATTGTGAACTCATAGAAATAGTGTAAGTTTGTTTAATAGATTTGAATGAACGGAGCAGGAGAGTGTTTTCTACATAAAAAAAGTAAAACAATCTTGAAATCAACATCTCGACTATCGACTATGAAATCGCTTAATAAGTGGAAAAGCAAAATTTTCATGCGTCTTTACATTTACTGCTAACTGCATTAAATTCCTTTCGTTTTTCGCTACCTGACTCTTCTTCCAAAAATTCAATCCTACTCTGTTATTCTAGCAAGGAATGCCGGGAATGAAATCAACAGTCATTTCTAGGATGACCTACATAACCGCTGTATTACTTTCCTCTTTATCAACACTAGTCTTAAATCGATCCATATTCTGCTACTAAGGCCCTTTTGGTACACTTAGCTACCTCCTTTTTATTCTATGCGTTACGTCCTTTCGTTTAATGTGTTACACGATATATTTCAAATAAAGAATGACTTTTTTGTGACGACGTAGGCATTAAGGCCTTTCTGGCCCTTATCGTTACCGCCTTCTTATTATACGCGTCATACAGCAATTCTTTGGCCATATGCCATCCGAAGCTGTGACATTACTTCAGCTCTGAAGCAGCCTGATATATCTATCTCGGCTGCAGCAATTTTCGACCATAAAAACTAATTTTTCTGAAAAATTGAATTTTTTATGAGAATTTTCGAGTGGAAATTTGAAGAGTCTAAATTTCAATGGTTTTAGGTCCGAACCAAAACCTCGGTCAAAAAATACCGGTTTCGGCTGCCCAATAACCCCCAAAACTTCGGCTCTGTCGAAAGTTTAAACTCAATTGGAAATATTCAGAAAAAATTCAAATTTACAGAAAAAGTAGTTTTTATGGGCGAAAATTGCCGCAACCGAAGTATATATATCCGACGGATTCTAGCGCGAAACTGATGTCATAACTTCGGATGGCATGTCGTCAAAGAAATAGCAGAGATTCAAGAGCTATATGGGCTAACAAACAATAGGGCGTGACGTTTAGAACAAGAAGGAGGTAGGGACGATTACGAACTGCGAACGCCATTACAAAAAAGTTGTTATATTTAAATTTGGAATTTTCGGAAAAAATTAAGATTTCAATAAAAACTTGCATCCAAAACGATTTCAAAATTTAAGTAGAAATTTACAAGGAAAAGTCGAAATTCTGAAAAAAAACTCAGGATTTATAATAAAAATATTTTCAAAATTTCGAGCCTAAAATTTAAACAAAGAATTTAAGAAAAACAATCCAAAGAAGTAAAAATGTGAACTGATTTTAAAAAATTGAATTTTAAAACAAGGTTTCGAAAAAAAGTCGAAGCATTGGAATTAAGGAGATCAAAATTTCTAAAAAAGGTCCAAATTTTAAGTTTCCAACTCAACATTTTAAGAGGAAAAAAAATTAAAAATTGAAGTTGGAGTCAGAATTCTAAGAAATTTCTAGGAAAAATATTTTCAACTTTGAGTATTTTCTCGAAGTTGACACTTTTTTCCAAAATTTCCACTTTAAACTTTAAATTTCGAAATTTTATTGAGATTTCTGCATTTTTCCCCATCACTTGTTCCTTTTGTTATACATTTGATTCTCAAACTTTTGATTTCAACTGAAAATTTCGTTTTTATTTCATAATTCAACATTGCATTAAAATTTTAAATAAAAAGTAGAAAAAGGTAATTTTTAGTTTTTTACAGATTTCTACTTTTTCCCGAGCATTAAGACCTAATTAATTTGGAAATTTCTTTTGTGTTTAATTTCATTTATTTTAATTTGGAGTTTTCTCTGAAAATTACAGTTTTTTTCCGCTCAAAGTGGAAATTTGAAAGTAAAATATTAAACATTTGGAATTGAAACTGTAAATTACAAGAAAAAATAGAAATTAATTGTTTTTTGAAGTTTATATTTTCTCCCCGCCTTAAACTTAAATTTTCTATCCAACATATACCAATATGTATATATTTTTATAAAAATTGCTATTTTTTTTCTAAAGTATTCATTTTTTTTTTTGGTTATACAGGTTGAACCAAATTTGATTGCCACTATAAGGATCTCGTAAACTATTAGAGATACAAGGAAGCTTAAATGGGCAAAGTAGTGAGGAGTTTAATTCGCTAAGAAAACAATTGAATTTCAATTCGTCTTGATTTTATTTCGAAAAAAACTGAAAATCGCCATTTTTAAAAATCAGCTGTTATTGTTGTTTACTTGAAGTCAGATTAAAAAAAATTCAAAAATTGTAATTATTTGTTTTTTGAGGCCTTTTCATTGGTGTAGATTAATTTTCTCCTAAATTTAACTTGTTTCCGAGAAAATTATGTCAACTTTGCTATTTTTTATGGTCGCCATATTATATTTTATCATTTTCGAATTTGGCATATTCTTCTGATTAAATTTCATATGTGACATGCCATACTTCAAATGTGGCAAGGTGGGTTAAATGAACTAATTTTTTATTTAAAAAAAAATTATAGTAGGCGATGCAAGTGCCATAACTGTATCGATTTAATAAAATCGATATTTTCAGATAAAAGCGAAATAAGAAAGTGGAAATTTTTGAAAGTCAAAATTTTGAAATGTGACAAAATTTCGAAACTTTTTGAAATTTTTATAGAAAATTAGGATTTAAAAAAATCGAACTTTTGAAAAATAATGTCAACATTTTGCAAAAATACTGTTGAAAATTGCCGTTTTCAAAAAAATCAAAGAATTTGATAGAATAAAGAAATGTTTAAAAAAACTTTTAGAAAAGGTGAAATCTTGAAAAATAATCCGAATTTCAAAAAACCGGTAATCAAAATTTTGAAAAAATGTGAAAATTTAAAAATGTGAAGCATTTTTAGCTAAATTTTCAAACATAGCCGAAATTTTTGAAGAGTCCAAATATTGAAAAAGAGTGAAAATTATAAAAAAAATTTAAACTTTCAAATAAACTAGGTATGAAGTTGAGAAACAGAAAAATTCTGGTTGATTAAAATTAAAAAAAAAAGATTAAATGTCTGTTTTAAAGAGTCAAAATGTTTGATTTAATATTTTCAAAAAGATTGGAATTTTGAAAAAACATTGAAATTTTCCAAAATATCAATTTTTTTAAAAAAAGCTGTAAAAAGTCCACACTTTGATTAAGTTGAAATTTATAAAACAAATTGAAAATTTTAAAACCAGCGAAAGTATAAAAAAAAATTAGAAATAGTTCAAAATGTCAAAACAACTCGAATCAAATAAGGTCGAAATTATAAAGAAACTTTCAGAAAAATCCAGTTTTCAAAAAAAGGTAGAAATTTTTCTAAAAGTCGAAATTTAAAAAAGGTTAAATTTTAAAAAGTAAGAATTTTAGAAGTGAAAACTTGGAAAAAACGTCGGAATTTTCAAAAAGTCAAGCTTTTCAAAAGTGTCACAATTTTGGAAAATAAAATCTACATTTTTAAAAGCCAAAATTAAAAAAAAAAACTAGTTTTTTTAAAAGACAGATTTTTAAAGAAGTCGAGATTTTAAAAGCCGAAAGTCTTAAAAAACGCAAATTTCGACAAGAAGTCGAAATTTTTGGAAAAAGGTTTAAATTTTGAAATACAATCGTAATTTAAAAAAAAATACAATTTTCCAAAATTTGGACATTTTAAAAAATTTTCTGTGTCAAGCTTTCGAAAAAATCTAGAATTTTCGAAAGAGAAAGATTAAAAAAAAGTCGAAATTATCAGAAAAGTAGAAATTTTCAAAAAAGTAAAATTTTGAAAATAGTCGAAATTTGGATAGTTGTAAATTGTAAATTTTAAAGCCGAAAGTTTTGGAAAAGTTGAAATTTTGATAAAAACTTCGAAATTTGAAAATGAAGTCCAAATTATAAAAAAAATTCATTAAAAAAAACTCGACATTCTGATTTTTCCGCAGTTGAAATTTCAGAAATTTTAAATTAAAAATGTTTAAAAAGTCAAATTTTTCAAAAAGATTAACTGTTCGATAGGTTGAATAATAGTAAAAGAAAATCGTAATTTTCATTAAAGTGAAGTGAGCAACATTTTGAAAAAAGTTGAAATTTTCGGAAGTCGAAATATTGAAGAGCTGAAATTTTAAAAGTCGAATTTTTAAAAGTCCAAACTTTTAAAAAAGTGGAAATTCCAGAAAAAGGAATTTAAAAAGGTAGAAATTTCAAAAAAGGTGATATTTAAAAATCGATTTATTTAAACAAATTGAATTAGTGGCGGTGAAATAGTGAATGGAATCACGTAACATATTAACTGGTCCCTAGATAAATTTTAATCGTCGAGATTTTTTTGAACTTCGATACATCGAAAAAATGTATCGATACCGTCGATACATCGAAACGAAAGTATCGATAGAAAAATATCGAACATCGTAGCAAAAACATCGATGTTTTTAATACATCGATGTATCGTGCATCCCTAAGTTGCCCACAAAAAAAAATTGAGGTTGCCGCAGCAAATGTTATAGTAAGCAAGTTAATATAAAGAACCAAGTCTAATGTTCTTCACATTAAAGTATACTTTTCTTTTAAAAATAAATATATTGTTATTATGTAATTAAGTAATTTTACTTTTTTTAAATTACCAATAATCATAAAATAGCTTAATATTGTGGTACAATTCTTATTCCTTATTTAGAAGACCTCTAAATAAATAAGGCGAAATTTCCATTTTAAAACATTATTGCCTTGTTAAAATATTGTCATTATTGGAAAAACTGGAAATTTACCAAATAATATTTCAATTTATCTTTGTAGAAAGTTTTGTATACATTAATAATTGAAGAAAAAGATCGATAGTTAGTTTAACGTCGACCTTTGTAAACTATTCCGCTAACGACAAAACCAGCGTTAAATAAATAATATGATTAATCACTTGTGTAAAAATGCTGTCTACAAAAAAAAGTTCGTTTAAAAAATGTAAACTTACAAAGAATTTAACATGAAAAAAAAGTAATTTTGCAATAAAATAACAATTTTGGATTCTGAATACCGGATTTGAGATTTGGTAATCCCCCTTAAATTTATCTTTACTAATCAAAGACATCACAGAATTAACACATTTTAGGGGGAGAGGAAAAGTATGCCGGAAACATAAAAAAATTACATGTATACTTAAGTTTAAATAACCAAAGTGAAAATTTCAAAGATGAGTATATGAATTAAGCAAAAATATCTATAGTTCTATAGTTTTGGAATACGACGTATTAGCTCCTCAGTTGATTGAGGCGTTGTGCTCTTTTGCTTTAAGCACAAAGGTAGCGTGTTCGATTCCCAAGATGGATCAACTTTTTTTATTATATTTTTATGTTATATCGATGCAGCGAGTCATCTATCAAATATCGTTTCAGTTTGGAGTTTTATTTACATTTAAGATTGACTCACGTGATATATGCAACAGATAGAGATAGTATTTGTGCAATTTCTGTTACAGGAAATGTTTAATAATTTCCTTTAATTAGTCCGAAGGTATTTAGTAATTTGTACGAAGTGTTACCTTCAAATTAAAATGGAAAGTTACTTTCAAACCAACAGGTAGCATGTTCTATTTTCGTAATGAACATAGATAAAAAAGTACTTTACAGAAATTCGTAGAATATGAAGAGAAGATTACAAAGAGAAAGTTAAAGAATATCCGATACTGTTCAGGCGACATAAACGCAGATTTTTTTAACGAAATAAAATTTACCTTCCGCCGCTGAATGCTTATGTAAATGCAATAATGCTGAAATACGAGGGTAAATCAAATATAAACGGAAATTTATTGGTACAAGCTACATATATGAAAGTTATTAACTATTGTTCTACATAATCTTCTGATTTCCCAACGGATTTGGAGTTTTTTAATGCCATCATCATAAAAAGAAAGCTGGGGTATTTGCAGCCAAGTACGCACAAATGTCTCAACAGCAGCATCATCATGGAATCGCTCACTTCCTAGAGCTTCTTTCAGTGGCCCAAACATATGATAATCGCTTGGTGATAAGTCGGGACTATAAGGAGGGTGTTCTAATGTTACCCAAAGCATTTCCTCTAATTTTTGATGTGTCAGATTGGCTAAGTGGGGGCGGGCATTGTCGTGAAGCAAAATCACATTTCAGGCCGAAAATTCGCGCCTCTTCTGCGATTTACATGTTTTGTTTCATCTAATAGCTGGTAGTAGTAGGTGCATTAACCGTACGACATTCGCGCAAAAAATCGACGTACACAATTCCTTAATCTTGTCCGCGGTCACACTAGTCCAAAGACGATCGGCAGAGGGTTTATTTCAACTTGCGTTCGTCTTTCCAAACATTTTTTGTGCCATTCATACACTTGAGTTTTCTTCAAACAAGTATCCCCAAACTGTGCTTCTAGTCTACGAAGAATTTTGGCGGATTTTACATTTTCAACGGTAAGAAATTTAATAATAATGCGCTGCGAAACGTGCGGATGAACCTCTTGCTCACTCATTGTATTTACAATTGACGAATGGCGAGAACGTAATTCGCTTGAGCGCAAGAAGTCACGTCATATCCTCACCTGACATGTCTAAGAGTATGCGCACACTCCCGACGCCCTGATGGCGACATGATAGAAATCCCGGTTCATGTTTGATTTACCCTCGTATTTTTAGCTATCTTTATAATTTCAAATGCTACAAGTTTCGTCCATTTTTCGTTCCTCACTATTGGGATCTCGTTTATTTGAAGATATTATTAGAGCAACTTTTCTATTAAGAGCTTAAAACGACACTCATTTTTTTGATTTATTTTTTCACTTAACATCGTCACCACACTAAAGTACATGTTTCCTTAAATTTTACAAATTTAAGGAAACCTGGTTAAATCCATGTCATCATATGATATAGGTTGTTAATTTTATTCATTTGACTGATTTTAGCAGAAAGGAACCAAGTCACAAAATCCTAAATATTAAATTTTTAGCACATAGCTTAATAGAAGTCGCAATCTTTGCTACAAAAAAAAAACAGATTTTATTTTAAAACCCAGAAACATCTATTAACCGAAGAACCATTTAACTGAATTAGTTGGGTAGATGAGTAAACTACCGAAAGCGCCCAAGTCTTTTGGTTTTTTTCTGCAAAATAAAAAGTTTATATTATAGGTGTGGCTAGAATATGGTAGGGCGCTTGACCACCCGGCTCAATAAGTCATTGGAAATTTTATATTTAACTAAGGGGGCCTTTTTCAAAGAATTCTTTTTTTTTTAATTTTGCAACTTCCTCATTTTCGCGAAACATCAACTTTTTCCTCAAAATTCCCCTCTTTTCACAAAATGTTTCTTTTTCTTTTGAAATTTCGAATTTAAATTCGACTTCTTTACGAAAACTTAACTTTTTCAAAATTTAAAATTTTTATCTTAAACCCTTTTTTTCGAAACTTTTCCATTTCTCAAAATTTGACTTCCAATATCCGACTGTCAGCACATTTCGATGTATTTATCAAAATTTACCTTTTACTTAAAGTTTGGTCAATCTTTTGGCAAAGAAATAAAAATTCTGGATGATATTTTTTGGAAATTTTAAATTTTTATCTGGCACCTATCTCTTCTCGCCATGGTGTTCCTCCTCAACTCTGTCATTTGATATCCAGTTTTCTCGATTACAGATCTCTTCAGGTCGTCGTCGAAGGCATCTCATCCGAGACATTTGGGATAATGCAGGGGTGCCTCAAGGGTCTGTCCTATTTCCTACTCTGTTTCTGTTACACATAAACGATCTCTTAACTTCAACTTCCAATGTCGATATACAGCTACGCAGATGATAGTAGTCGGGTGTCATCTTTTTTCTCCGACAAACCATTATCCGTCGTTGATTCAGATCGATTAAGGCAGGGGTCGGGAAACCGCGGCTCGTGAGCCACATGCGACTCTTTTAAAAGAGAATTGCGGTACTTTAAATTCCCTTAAAAAATAAATAAATAAAGGTTAGAGTAAACAGACACACCGAAACTGAGTATTCATTAAACAAGTGACACAAGTCAAAATTTTCAAAAAGACTTTTCTAGGAATTTTTACGGTTTGCTTAAATTTTGACAAAAAAGTAATAATTTCAAGAAGTATTTTTCCGAAATTTCTAGAAGACCATATGGGGAGTCAAAATTTCTAAAAAATATTTTTCTCATGATTTTTACTTTTTCATTTGTGAATTTTCTACAGCTTTGAAATTTCGTGAATTACTTTTGTGAGAAAGAAAATCTAAATTTACAGAAACAGGAAATGTCAAAGGTCGAAATAAAAGCTAAAATTATCAAAAAGAGCCGAATTTTGAGAAAAAGGAAGAGATTTCGAAAAAATTGAGAAAAAGAAAAAGACTTCGAATAAATTGAGAAAAAGAAAAAGATTCCAAAAAAATTGAGAAAAAGGAAGAGATTTCTAAAAAAAATGAATTTATCAAAAGTTTTCAAAAAAAGTAAAATTCTGGGAAAAAACGTCGAATTTCGACAATAGATTGTAACCTAGGGCAAATTGAAAGCCTGAAATTTTTAGACAGATTTGAATTTTTTGACAAACTGTAAAATATCAGAAAAAGAAATTATAAAAATAAGCTGTAAGCTTAAAAAAATTATCGAACTTTAAAAAAGTCGCAGTTTTTCAGAGAAAAAGAAATAAGTCAAATTTTAGGAAAAATTTCGAGAAAAAAGTCAAAATTTTAAGAAAAGCTCGTAATTTCGACAAAAAATTTGCAATTTTCCAGAGAAATTTAAATTTTTAGAGGTGATTTTTAAAAAAATCCACATTTTCTGATTTGCACATTGAATGATTTGAATTTGGAGAAAATTAGTAAAATAATTTCAAAAGAAAAGAGAATGTCGATAAAACTTCCAGTTTCGAGAAAACTATTGAATTTTAAAAGAAGGTTGAAATTTTCCAGAGAAAGTTTAATTTTAAGAAAAAAATCAAATTTTGAAATTAAAAAATAGATGAATTTAATTCGAAAATAAAAGTTGAAATCTCCAGAAAATACCGAGTTTTGAAAACAGAGATTTCAAAAAAACTGATTTAGTTAAAAGATCTCAAAAAAGATAAAATTAAAAAAAAAACGTCGAATTTAGATAATAGATTGAAACCCAGAACAAATTTAAAACCTAAAATTTTTAGATAAATTTAAATTTTTTGAAAAACTGTAAAATTTCGAGAAGAGAAATTGTGAAAAATTGAAAGCTTAGAAAAAATTGTCGAACTTTTAAAAAGTCGCCTTTTTCCAAAGAAAGTTAAATTTTGAGAATAAATTTGGCATTTAGAGAACAAGACGAATTTAAAAAAACTCCAAATGTTCAGATAAATTCGAATTTTGATAGAATTGGTAAAATAATTTCGAAAAAAAAAGAAAATGTTGATACAACTTTCAGTTTCGAGAAAAAGGTTAAACTTCAAATAAAGGGCAAATTTTAAGAAAAAAAAACAAATTTTGAGATTCACTTAAACACTTTGAAAATTGACAAATTTTGTCGAAAAAAATCGTAGCTTGCATAAACAAAATGTCGAATTTTGAAAGTCGAAATTTCGAAAATAACCGAATTTTGTGAAACAAGTCCAAATTTGTGGAAAATAAATAAAAGTTTAAATGTTTAGTAAAAGTCAATATTTGGGCAAACTGGATAAATTTGGAAAAAGAACGAATATTAAAAAGTATACAGTAATTTCAAGAAAAGTGTTGAAGTGTTGAAGATCAAAATTTTCCAGAGAAAGTCAAATTTTGAGATTAAGTCAAACGTTTTGAACATATGTAGATAAATTTCATGAAAAAAATCGCAGTTTGCAGCAACTATAAATTGTCGAATTTTAAAAGTAGAAATGTTGAAAAAAAAACCGAATTTTGTGTAACAAGTCCAAATTTGTTGAAAATAAATAAAAGTTTAAACGTTTAGCAAAAGTGAATTTTGGGAAAAATGCCGAAATTTGGTTAAAAAACGAATTTTAAAAAGAATGTAGACAGTTCTAGAAAAAAGCCGCAATTTAGAACAAAATCGAAAAAATGTACTTTTGGAAAAAAGTGATCTTTGAGAATAGATCTAACTTTCGAAAAAAGATGACTGAAAAACGGTCGAAATCTTTAAAAACTATTTTACTTAACATCTCCAATTATTTCAAATTATTCCTTTTTTTTAATAAAAAATCGAAAAAGCGACAAAAGATGATTTTTTATGAAATAAGCCGAATCTTCCAGTAAGTCGAATTAGAAAAAAGTAAACATTTTCACAAATGGTCGAGTTTTGAGAAGAAAGAAAGATTTAGGGTAATGGTCTAATTTTAGGAACAAAATAGATATAAAAAAAAGATGACTTATATAGAGAAGAGTTAAAAAAGTAGAAATTGCGAAAAAAGACAAATTTTGAAGTAAAGGTCCAAATTTCGAGAAATAAAAGATCTTTTGGGCTGAATATATTTTAATTTGACCACATAAGTCGTAGGGGTCTCTCTCTGTCCCATATTATGTCTAATTTATCTGTTTTAATTTTGAAATAAAATATAAAATCAGAAAATTTATGGCTCTTTGAACTTTACGAAATTAATTTTTTTGTTGCGTCTGTCTCTTTCGGTTTAAAAGTTTGCCGACCCCTGGACTAAGGGAACAGCAGATACAGACAATTAATCGAGATTTCGAAAGCATTCTGAAATGGGGTCAGAAAAATCTAGTCGACTTCAACGCTTCAAAAACTCAGGCCGCAGTTTTCTCTAAGAAAACATTAAGGGATGATGCAACAAACATACTAATGAACTGTAAAATCCTCCCAATGGGATCTAATCTGTCTATCCTAGAAGTGAATGCGAGCACTAGCTTCTCTTAGGACGATCATATGCACGCCATTATCAAATCCGCCTCTTAGAAGCTGGGCTTCTAAGGACTTCACATTTCGTCAACTACTCACACTATACAAAGCTCAAGTTAGGCCAACACTAGAATATTGTTCTCATGTTTGGAGTTCAACCCCAAAGCACACTTTAGCTTTTCTGGATTCAATTCAAAGAAGAGCGATTCGCCTAGTTGATGACGAGAGACCGATTCTCTCGAAATACTAGAGCATAGGAAGATAGTTGATGATTTATCTCTTTTCTACAAGTATTTTCATGGAAGATGCTCACAAGAACCCCCAAGGGCAAGTTTTTGAGGCCTACAAGACAGTCGGAGACAGCAAACTCCTGTGCGGTCCAGCTGGACATAGTAAGGACTTCTGCTTACGGAGACTCTTTTCTCTATAGAACTTCCAAGCTATGGAACTCGCTACCGAACGGAATTTTCCCCAAAAATTACAAACTATCCTTGTTTAAGAAGACGATTCATCGCCATCTATCCTTGTTTCCGCATCCTTTGTGAGTGGATTGAACATAAAAAAGGGAGAAATCCTTGGAAAATTTTCTTTAACGATTTTTAAATCCAGCTTTCTGAAAATTACAATTTTCTTCTCAAAATTTTGACAGGGTGGGATACTTGTCTTCCTCTGACTTAAGCAATTAAAAAAATAAATATTCAGTCGGGAAATTTCGACTTTTTCTTAAAGACTTGCCCATATTTCGATTTTAACTTAACTGACAAATCCGATATTTTTCTTAAAATGCGACTTTCTCTGGAAAATTTCAATTTTTTCTCAATTTTGAAGTTTTTCTTGAAATTTCCACCGTCTTCTCAGTTTCGATTCTTTTTGAAAATTCCGTTATTTTTTCAACATTGGTCTTTTAATAAAAATGTTTACTTTCCAGAATATGAATTTTCTGAAATTTTTGCTTTTTTCTGAAAGTTTAACTTTTTCTCGAACGTTTATATCTACTTCAAAATCCGATATTTAATATTTCCAGAAATGATTCTTCAAATTTCGTCTTTTTCTAGAAATTCCATATTTTTGTTAAAATTCGTCCTTTTTCGATCTTATTCCTCGAAATCCGTCTTTTTCTTAAAATTTCGATTATTTGTGTAAGATTTGTCTTTCTCATAATTAATCATTCTCAAAATTTGACTTTTTCACAAAATTCGACTTTCTCTGTAAAAATTCCATTATTTTTCGAAATTTATCTTTTTGCGCAAAATTCGTCTTTCTCGGAATTTCAACTATTTTTTTCAAAATTCGCCTTCTTTTAATGCCGATTTTATTCGACAAAAACTCGACTTTTTTCCTTAAAATTTCGAATTTTTTCTCACTTTTTAAAATGCGACTTCCTCTGGAAAATTTCATTTTTTTCTGAATTTTGAAGTTTTTCTTGAAATTTTGACAGTCTTCATAAAATTTCGCCTTTTTTTGGAAATTCCGTTATTTTTCTTAATGTTGAAATTTCGAGTTTTCTTGAATTTTTTCCATCAAATTTCATTTTAATTTCAATATGTCAATTTTTTTCTCGATATCTAAAATTCTAATGATTTTTTTTGCAACTATATATATGACTATATAAAACTTCCAAAAATTCTAAGATTTGGCTTTTTTTTCTCAAAATTTCCTATAAAATCTCACAACTTCTAATTTTTCCTAGAAATTGAGAATTTCAGTCAAAATTTCAAAAGAAAAATACAACATTTATATTCCAATTTAAAGCCGGGATCTTGAAATTGAAGTTGAAATTTTGAGGGTAAACTTGAAACGATGACATGTTGGAAAATGTCTAATTTAAACTTCTAATTTTGATCTGGTTTTGTTTACGCTATATTTGACTTTTTTTCTTAAAATTTCGACTTAAGCATCGGAGCTTCGATTTTTTTTTCAGATTGTTTTGAATTTAGGCAGCTTCAAAATAGAAATTTAGTTCAGTTTTGAATTCGTTTTGTAGAATTCGTCCAAAATTTAAAAATTCGTAGTTTGTAAAATTAGATTCTTCAGAAAAATTAAAATGTCTAGAACGGGCGAATTTTGAAAAAATGTCAAAGTTTTTACAAAAGTCGACCTTTTGAAAAAAAATGGAAATTTCGAAAAAACTTCAAATTTTGAATAAACCTAACTTCAAAAAAAGTCCCAATTTTGACGATAAAAGGTAAATATTTTCAAAAAAGATTAAAATACTAAAAAAATTCAAAGATTTCAAAAAGTTGCAATTTTGAAAAAAATCGAATTTTTCAAAAGAGTGAAAATTTTCGAGAAAAAGTCGGAATTTTCAAAAAAATAAATTAAAACTTCGAGAAATAGTAAAAAGTTTGAGCTAAAGTGGAAGTTTTCAAAAAAGGGTAAAGGTTTTCGAAAAAAAAATGTTTCAACATAATCATATAAAAAACCAAAATTTTGAAAAAAATTAAAAATTTGGGAAAAAGAATCTTTGTGTCAAATTTTTCACAAGAAGTCAAAATTTTTAAGAAAGAGGAAATTTTCCAAAAAAAATCAAATTGAGAAAAAGTCGAAATTTTCAAAAAAAATCTGAATTCTGAAAAAGGTTCGAAAATATTGAAAATGTCGAAATTTTAAGTAAAATGTAATTTCTTTAAAAAATCCAAATTAAAGGATAATGTAATGTTTCAAATAAAAGTTCAGTTTACTACATAAAAGCCGCAACCTCGAGAAAAAGTCGAAATTTAAAAAAAAAATCTTATTTTTTAAAAAAGATCAAAATTTTGAGAAATTGTCAAAAGTTGGACCAAGGTGAAAATTAAAAATAAACAGTTTTTTAACATCATCAAATTTACAGATTTCAATTATTTGTTTAAGATTTGTCGTTCTCATAATCGATCTTTCTCAAAATTTGACTTTTTCACAAAATTCGCCTTTCTGTGTAAAAATTCCATTATTTTTCGAAATTCATCTTTCTGCGCAAAATTCGTCTTTTTCTCGGAATTTCGACTATTTTTTTCAAAATTTGCCTTCTTTTAATGTCGATTTTATTCGACAAAAACTCGACTTTTTTAAAATACGACTTTCTCTGGAAAATTTCATTTTTTTTCTGAATTTTGAAGTTTTTCTTGAAATTTTGACCGTCTTCTAAAAATTTCGCCTTTTTTTGGAAATCCCATTATTTTTCTTAACATTGGATTTTTTTGAACTTCTAGACCTTTTAGAATCTGAATTTCCAAAAATTCTTTAAAATGTGGATTTCTCTCGAAATTCTGATGTTTATCCCAATTTCGATATTCAATATTTTTAGAAATATTTTTAGAATTTTCGACTCGATTCGTAAAATTCTAATTTTTGAATTTTTCTTTTGAAAATCGTCTTTTTTCCAAATTTCGCCATTTTGCTTAAAATTTGTCTTTTTTTTTAAAGTTTCGTCTTTAAATTTGTCTTCGCGGTAATTTCAACTTGTGTCTCAAAACTCGCCTTATTTTCGAAATTTCAGATTTCCTCTGCAAAAGGTGATGTTTAATGTTTTTGGAAATGTTGACTTTTTCTCGAAATTGATTTTTCCTTTTATACAAAAATGTACAAAGGTTTTTTTTTTGCCAGAAGGAACCAACACACAAAAACGTAAAACTTCAGCAGATGTGTTATTTTTGATTATGTAGAAATAAATACATTATATTTACATGTTTTAAGTCAAAATATGTTATTGTTTAATATTTATTTATTTGGGCTGGTAATTTATAAATTAGTGTCAAACTTTAACCATCGATTTTTTAGTACTGTTTTCTGGGGTTGTTGGTTCCATTCCGCAAAAAGGCGTCAAATTTGTCATAAAAATAAGATTCTGTCATGTCACTATGTTCTATGATTATTTCGTATGTATGCTTTGAAAATAAATGGGGTGTTCACGGATTACAGAAATAGGATAGTGCACGAGACTAGAAAACGCTGTCGAAAAAGGGTTTAGAGAGTAAGTAGTACGCTCTCGTGATGTCAGGAGAGAAAGAGAGAGAGAGAGAGAGAGAGAGAGAGAGAGAGAGAGAGAGAGAGAGAGAGAGAGAGAGAGAGAGAGAGAGAGAGAGAGAGAGCCGTACTTTTAAAATGGGATTGAAAACCTTCCACTGTTCGCAACGCCATCTATTAATCCGCTAACCATACACCACAGAATTCTATTTTATCCTAGGTGAAACATTGCAAAACGAGTAGTTAAAACGTACACCTAATGGATTGAAGTAGTTTCAACTACAACGGTGAACGCTCCTTGCTGACTAAAAGATGAATAAATGATGTTCTCGACACGCTTTCCTAGGAAAGGCCCAAGAAAAGATTAACAGCACAGTGATGTGATCGATTGGGTACATTGTACCTACGACTACCACCAGTCACTGCCATCAGTAGGTACAATTTAAGCTCTCAGTTTACAGTTTTCGCACAATACTTACTGATAATACATAACAGAGGCCGCTGATGTCAGCGGGTGGAAATCAGTAGGGATGTCGATTCCTTTTTAAAATAATCGATTATTGGATCGATTCGAATCGTGGCAAAGGAATCGATTCCCGATAAAATTGGGTGCTGAAAGATCGGTTTCCGATTAATTGCCTTGTTGGTGAAATTTTTAAACATTTCTAATAAAAGAAAAATTGAATGATAATGATGAATTGGTGTCATATCTCCTATATGAAAAATATCAACTGTAAGTGATACAAAGGTTAAAATGTTGTGACAAAGCATTCAAAAATGGAAATTAAAGCAACAACCCTTTGACAATTTAATATTGACACTTAGCAGTAAGTACATTCAGTAATTTCAATTTTTTATTACCCAAAATTTCGACTTTCTTGACATATGTATGCATGAAGTAGAATTTTCGAGAAAAAAGTCGAAATTTTGAGTTCAAAGTTGACATTTTGCAAAAGCGTAGGAAGGCATTGATTAAAAAAAATTATATTTAGAAAGTTACACTCGAAATTTCGACTTTTTTCTTGACATTTCTACTTTTTTCTTAAAATTCCGAGATTAATATCGAAATTCCGACTTTAATCCCGGAATTTCGAACTTAATATCGAATTTTTTTTCGAAATTTCAAGAATAAGTCGAAATTTCTATTCTCCATGGTTAAATTACGCAGATGACAGTTGCATCCCACCACTCCTCTTTCCCAACAATCTTGATGGTTGGTAGTAGGATGCGCTCAATAACTACTATTTTTAATTAGCAAATTTTGGTCTTTTTTTTTAGAAATTTCGAGATGAAAGTTGAAATTTCGAGAAAAAAGTCTAAATTTCGAGTTTTAAATCGAAACTCCGTGATTAAGATCAAAATTTCGAGAAAAAGGTCCTAATTTGAGAAAAAAGTCGAAATTTCGAGAAAAAAGTCCAAATTTCAAGAAAAAAAGTCGAAGTTTGAGAAAAACATAAGTCGAAAATCCGAGAAAAAAGTCGAAATTTCGAGTTTTCAATCGAAACCCCGTGATTAAGATCAAAATTTCGAGAAAAAAGTCGGAATTTGAGAAAAAAGTCGAAATTTCGAGAAAAAAGTAGAAATTTCAAGAAAAAAGTCGAAGTTTGAGAAAAACGTAAGTCGAAAATCCGAGAAAAAGTCTAAATTTGAGAAAACAGTCGGAATTTCTAGAAAAATAGTCGACATTTTGAGTCGAGAAAAATGTCAAAATTTCGATATTAAGGTTGTAATTTCGAGAAAAAAGACTATGTCGACTATTTTTCTAGAAATTTCGACTTATTTCTGAAATTTAGACTTTTTTCTCGGATTATCGGATTTTAGAAATTTGAGAAGAAAAAAACGAAATTTCGAGAAAATAGTCGAAATTTGATAATAATGTCGAAATTTCGATAAAAAGTCGAAATTTCTAAATATTTCCGGAAAAAAGTCGAAATTTGCGAAAAAAGACGAAATTTAGAGAAAAATGTCAAAATTTCGATATTAAGGTCAAAATTTCGAGAAAAAATATGAAATTTTAGATAAAAAACGAAAATTCGAGAAAAAGGGCGAAATTTCGAGAAAAAATCAAAATTCAAGAAAAAAGTCAAAATTTCGACTTTTTTCTCAAAATTTTGACTTAAATAAAATCGAAAATTGAAATTTCTTAAAATAACATTTTTTTAATCGATTTCCTTTCTACACCTTTGTAACATTTCGAAAAAATTGAAATTTTCAGAAAAAAGTCAAAATTTAAAAAAAAAAACTCGAAATTTTGAGAAAAAAGTCTAAATGTGAGAAAAAAGTTGAAGTTTGAGAAAAAAGTCAAAATTTCTAAAAATAACATCTTTTTTAATCGATGTCCGTTCTACGCTTTTGTAACATTTGGTTAAATTTCGATTTAAAAATTGAAATTTCAACTTTTTTTCTAGAAATTTCGACTTTAAACACCAAATTTCGACTTTTTTTCGAAATTTTTACATTAAAGTCGAAAGTTTGACTTTAATCTCGAGATTTAGAGGAGAAAGGGTCAACATAATTTTTTTTTTTCAAATTGATGTCCTTGCTACCCTCTTGTAATTTTACTTAAAAAAAAAGTAAATAAAGTTTTTTGAAATTTTGTAGTGTATTTATTAAAACGTGTGTAACGTGTTTAACCACTAAATAAAAGTTTTTAAGACGGGTAACAGGTAATAAAATAACGTAGGGTAATTTTTGTGAATATACAGTAATTTTAACTGAGTATGCACGAAATTTTACCTTCAAATATATGGCAACACTGCACCACAGTTATCTTTTCTATTCAGTCAATGACATAATGAATGAAAAGAAATGTTAATGCTGCCATCTGTTGGCTTAATAATGTAGCTATTGCTAGTAGATGAAAGTGGAGAATCACATAACGACATAAATACACTCATATAAAAAAATTTTAAAAAATTGTCATTAAATTTACAGTGACCTGCATCTAAGGTAAATGGATCCGATTCTTAGGATTTTTGAATCGTTCATTGTTCATTAGATCGATCTTATATTTGAGACAGATCTAAAAAATCGACTTTGAAATTTGAAAAAATCGATTTTTCGATTAATCGTTCTCAGATCGACATCCCTAGAAATCAGTCCATTTTCATTCGACAAATTACGTTACCGATGCATCTCCTTCTTATAGGACTCCGTTCCAAAAATTTTGAATACGACAACTACCTTAAGTTTAGATTTGAATTTTTTCCTCAACTTAAATAATCATTTAAACATTTAATTAGTTGTTCATTCGTATTACACTCGTTTTTCTCCATCTTCCATCAAGGAAGGTAGTACTATCGATACTGCTAGAGTCAAAAGCACATCAAAAATATACATTGTTTCGTTTGATAAACATAGAATTTAGACTAGACCAGACTGACTACAGACAAGGTCACGATGAAATAAAAGACAGAGGAATTTCTATGACCGCGGACCGAACAATGTTATAGTCATTCAGTCACAAATTAGAAATACATATTTCATTGGAAAAGTAACAAAGTTTGAAAATAGGCCCCAATATCCAGAAGGTTGATTTATCAAATTAATTAAACGAACAGTCGCGGATTATAGAAGGAGGATAGTGCACGATCATAGAAAACGGTGTCCAAAAAGCTTCCAGTGAGTAGGTAGTACGTTCTCGTGATATCAGGAGTGATGGATTTCTACTACCAATGGTAATGGTACGGTTTCGGGTCTTCTGGTTTTCCCAACTTTTCTTGGTAAAATTACTTTCCTTACGTCTTTAGCTTCCCATTTCTCCAAAAATTTTCTTTCGGAAACTGTTCGTTCTCAACTTATGCCCTTTTTTACTTTGCCGCATTCAACGACTAAATTTACCCTTTCTGTGCTTCCTATACACCACAAACATCATGGATATCTCTCATCGGCTCAATAAGGCCGAAATCGCTTTTATTTCAACTATTCATTAGAATAGTTGAAATAATAATAGTTGGACACGTGGGTATTAACCCACGTGTCCAACTTGGAAAGAAGAACGAATTTCCATGCGAGGTTAGCAAGTTGGAAGTTCATTTGTGTCGTTTTTACTATTCGCAGCGGCATATCCGTGCAGAACGAATTTCCACGCAAGGTTAGTATGTTGGAAGGTTACTTGTGTAGAATAATTGAAATGAAAGCGGTTTCGGCCTTATTGAGCCGATGAGAGATGTGCATGATGTTTGTGGTGTATAGGAACCACAGAAAAGGGTAAATTTAGTCGTTGAATGCGGCAAAGTAAAAAAGGGCATAAGTTGAGAACGAAAAGTTTCCGAAGAAAAATTTTTGGAGAAATGGGAAGCTAAAGACGTAAGGAAAGTAATTTCACCAAGAAAAGTTGGGAGAACCAGAAGACCCGAAACCGTACCATGACCTTATTGTCTAATTACTTCTATCAAAATTGTACTTTTACGTATCTAAAATGTTTTATGTCATTTTCCATCGTTTTCTCCTTTTTTACTGAAATCTAAACGCTACTTTTTGTAAAATATGATAAAATCTCTGGTTTCTCATAACGCTCAAATGTAAAAGCGTGAAACAAATATAAATAACCTTTTTTTTATTGCGAAGGTTAAAGTATACTTTATTCAACTCAAAACACCAGATTAAAGTACCATTTTAACTGTAAGGGTAGATAAAATGGAACTTTAACAGCAAGGATAGATAAAATACTTTAATTAAGTAGGTATCTATTTTTATTTGAAATAATAATAATTATATGATACAACTTAATTATCTTTAGTGCTTTCATTGATAATAACTTGGATCGTACCATTCACATTTCCCGAAACATGGATGTCCGGAACAGAACGGTGTCAGAAGGGTGAACAGACGGGCATACAGAAGATATAGTATTACTAACGATCCCACTCGTTGACCCAACTAGTATCTTCTTTGAAACTTCAATTTTACTTCGTACTGAATTTTCTATATAAGTTTCAGCTACTGATGATGACTTCCACCCCCGTGAGCGCTTTATTGTCACCATGTCAGCCCCTGAGTTTGCCATCATTGGGGCTGCAGATCGTCTAAAACAATGACCACTGTATTTATCTGAATCCGGTAAATTTAGGAAATCGGCAATTTTTCTTGGGACTTTATATAAAGTGTTTATGCCTACAGGCTGGATAGTACACTTTTTTTGTCTATAGTTAATAAAAAACTTATTATGAGGAACGTGTTTAGGACGTAAGCCGATTTATTTTCTTATGATGTCCAAAACACCCACTTCCTGGTCAGTTATACAAAAAGACCGATCTTTTTTGGTTTTAGTATCAATCAGTTGAACGATCATTACTGATGTTCTATCATCAATATTAGACATCTCTAATTTATACAATTCATCGGACCGGCATGCCCCATATAAACCCATTACCGCCACAACCTTCATAAACAAATAATCATCATCGGGAGCTTCTTTTATAAATCGAATGATATCATCAGGTTCAAAAATGTTCGATTTCTTAGGTTTATAACCATCACATAGTTTCTTCAATAAGGCAATTAGTTTACTGTATCTGTAAACAATAATTCGTATTAGCAAAAAAATTATACACTAAATTTGACGTTACTTACTTTGAAATGTCACAATTTTCGTTGACCAAAATTGTAGACTTCAGCATCGAATAATAAGACCACAATGTTGATGGCTTTACCTTCTTTGCTTTTTCAGAAAAATATGCCAGAAATACCGTTTCACTTAAACTATTAATCTTCTTTGCCATTTTCCACCTTTGAAAGCATGTGTACTCTTTTTCATATATTAATCGCGATTTTTGAGGCAACAATTTAGCTACTGCCTCTAACGCTTCTTTTTTTACACATACCGGAATGTTTTCCTGCTCTACCTCGTTTTCACACATTCTTGAGATCTTGAGATTCATACGGATCAAAATTGAAAAATTGATGTGAAACAATTATTTATTTGGTATAACTATAGCAACATACCAAACGAACCAACTGCGATTTAATTTTTGACTGCTTTTCTTATTTCTGTCTGCAAAATTATTGAGTTTTTCTCTCGATTTTTCTTTAACCTTCGCAATAAAAAAAAAATACAATGTTACACACGACGGTAAAATTTCATTATCGACTCGTGAAATTTAATTAATTCGCTCCTTCGTCGCTCATTAATTAAACATTTTCACTCGTCGATAAAAAATAATTTTACCGTCTTGTATAACAAATAACTATTTACTGGTTCGCTGTAGCTCTTCAAAAATTTAACTGGAGTATTATCTTACTACAATCTACCAATATGCTGAGTTTCGCTAAATTTTAAGCGCTAATTCTCCAACCGTCACTTAAAATTAATGACATAATGACTATGCAATCACTACAAATTGTACAATTCTGCAAATTCTGTATCAATGTTTGTGTTTCAGAGAACCAGAGGACATAATGACATCTCTCGGTGAATTAATGGACACAAGCAGACCGATTCACATAACGCTCCAAGAAATGTTAAAATTAATGAGTCAGTGCGAGGAATTGCATGAACAAATGGACAGCACCGAAAAATTAAACGAATCCACACAGTCGGATATGCGAGGATTGTTTGCTAACAACCCGCTCACGCTCTTAAGTGGCATAATTCCAGGTAAAACCCCACATATTTGCACACCTGCTCAAAGTAAATGTCAGTTAATAGGTGACCTCGTAATTTAAAGTAAAAAGAGAACTTTGCATTGTTTAACTTTTTACGACGTATTCTTTCAATGGCTTCACTTTAACAGGCGACAAAAACGCAAATGAAATGAATCCAAGAATATTCAAGTTTTTGCGTGATGTACGAGCTTTAAAAATGCACAAGAGTTATTTGGAATTTTCTTTAGTGTGGCAACTGTGTTTTAATTCCGCAATTTTTTCACAGAATTTTGGGTTATCGTTTTCTGTGCAGATTAGTAATCTCCGATGAATGCTGATAATCTCCGCAGGAAACGATAACTCAAAATCTATGACAGACTATAAAGTTAATTTCTCTGTGGTTGTCTGTGTCCAAATGTATAGTCCATTTCAGATAATGTGCAATAGAGTAAGTCGTGAAGTATTAAATTGACCTTTAGATAACTTACTAAAAAAGTCACCAGAACTAAAGTAGGCTTCACGCGTAAATATTTTTATGATTAATGTGTTGCCTATATTTCATCGGTTGTTTGGCAGAAATAATCGACCTAAATGTTTTTCATATTATTTTGTTTCATAATTTTCAGCAGAAACTGACCTAAAACATAAAAGACTCACTCTTAAAACAACCGACAACAAATTAAAATATTTAATGATAGGTTAGGATTATAAGACCACAGAAAGTCACTAGGAAATGTCATAGCGCTGCCACACGTCCATGTCTAAATATTACTAGTTCTAGTTGTTGCCTACTCTGAGCAGATTTATCTGAAATCGACTATAGTTTTATTTGAACCAGCCTGCCAAATGCCACATCTCTCGTGAAACATCAAGGCAAATATAAAAATTTCGATCTTAATGGTTCGAATTTTAAGCAAAAATATCGATAATTTTTTTTCAGTTTTGAACATATGAAAACTTCGACATTTTTAAGTATGACTTTTCATAAGTCTAAATTCTGAATAAAGTTCGAAAATATTAAAAATGTCGAAATTTGGAAAAAAATTCAATTTTTTAAAAAACAAAAATTAAAGGAAAATCTAATTTTTCAAATAACAGTTCAGTTTACTACATAAAAGCTGAAACCTCGAGAGAAAGTGGAAATTTAAAAAAAAATCTGTTTTCAAAAAAGATTAAAGCTTTGAGAAAATGTCAAAAGTTGGACCAAGGTCAAAAATTTAAAAAAACAAGGTAGAAGTTTTTAAAAGGCAGTTTTTCAACATCACTAAATTTACAGAAAAAATCTAAATTTAAAAAAATATATAACAATTTGAAATTATGTGTAAAGATTTTCAAAATATTCAGAATTAAAATCCCAAAGAAAGGTCTAACTGAAAAAGTCTTGCGATTAATAAAATAAATAAACATTTGAAAAAAGTGGAAGTAAAAAAAGAACATTTGAATTTCAAAGTTATCAAAATATAAAGACGAAATGCTTTAAAGAAATCGAAAAATGTTTAAGAATTTTCAATATAAATTGAAGGCAGACTTTTCAAAAAGTTATAATCATTTTTAGAAAGTCAAAATTTTGCAAAAAAGTAAAAATTGAAAAAAAGTTGATTAAAATAAACAAACACTCAAGAGAGTTTGCAAAAAGTTAAAACTTTGAAAAAATTCAAATTTTTAAAAAGAATTGAAATGTTTTGAAAAAATCGAATTTAAAATTAGTTAGATTTTCAAAAAAAGATGAAATTTCGAGTCTGAAGTTTCTGATATTTACAAAAATAAGGTAAAACATTTAAACTTCAGATCAATACCAAATATTCAAAAAAAATTGAAATTTTGAAAAAATTAAATGCTTAACAAGAACAAAAGTTACAAAAGTCAAATATTCAAAAAAATGAAAACCAACCAAATAAGACAGAAGTTTGAGGAATTTGGAATATTCAAAAAATCAAAATTTTGAAAAAAGTAGAAATTTTCAAAATCAAGATAAAATTTCGAAAATTTGGAAGTCGAACGAGAAAAGATCGACTTTGTAAAAAAGTGGGTTTTTATTATTAAAATTTTCGAAATAAGTCAACATTTTTAATAAAAATTGAATTCTTCTGAAAAGTCGAAACTTTTAAAAAGTATATAACCCAGAATCCAGAGTATCAGCGTGAACTTTTTAAACTCAAAAAATCGAGAAATATTTTCTTCAAATTTTAAGCATTACCAGAGCGGTAATATGCCGTAATATTTAAAAAAAGAGAGAACATTTCCTGAATTATGTTAGAAAATCAAACTTAAATGAAAAGTTTTAAAAAATTAAAAAATGAGTCACCCGGAACTAATTCGGAAACCGGAACGAAAAAAATAGTGGTTCGGTGCCCTAGTTTAAACCCGATTTTTTAGTGAAATTTTCGATTTTTTATTTATTTATGTATTATTCTTTTTCTTTGGAAATTTCAACCTTAAGCCAAAACCTCGACATTTTCTGGATGGTCTGAACTTTTTTCTTTGAACTTTTGACTATAAACTTCGAGAAACACTATTTTATAAATTCCCAGCTTTATTTTTCTTTTGAATTTTTGATTTTACTGTCGGTTATTCGACGTGACATGTATGTTCAACATACTGTATACGTAAAAAATGCCTTATGCAATAATTTAATACATATTACTGAATATTTATTTTCATAATTTGTGCAATATAATTAATAATATGCAAATATGTAAAAGGCAGCACTTAAAATTATTTCTAGCAATTAACTAACCTATTTGTAAAAGACCTTCAAAGATATACGACAAAAAAATATTAAAATTATTCTACCTGAATAATGCATATTATTTAGATAAAAAAATATATAAGTCGAGGACATTTCGTCTTAACAAATTATTGAATAATTTCTGTCGCAAATCGACTTCATAAATATTCTCTCATTTTATTGGTAACACTGTCGTCGTAAAAAACTTTCGAGTACTTACATAAGTGCCGCAATTAATATTGAAATTCAAAAGGTCTCTGACTTTTAGTTGCTTTTAGTTCTAAAAAGTTCGAGTCCAAATCCTACTCTACATTTTTCTCGAGACTTTCAGATTCAATTTTCTTCTCCTAGAACCTCAACTCGAAAAATTCAAAATTGTAACAAGAACGAATTAATAATAAAACTTGTTTTGGAACTTAATAATTTCAAGATTAACATCGAAATTTCAATCTTAGACCAATGGTCTTCTCAAAATTTATAATGAAGTTGTAACTTTACTTTTAAAGTCGATATTTCGAGAAAAATCGAGGGTTTATAGAAAAAATTGGAATTCCCTAACTACGACTTGCACACAAAATTTCGACACAAAGGGGAAATTTGTGCTTTTAGGCGAAGCAACCTGTCCTGTCACCGAGAAGAAGCACTGGAATCTGCTGATCATGATGTGATTTGACTGAAAATCTACTCCAAAAACGAAGTAATATTCATTTGTTCAATTGATTTGTCTCCAAACGATCCCTCATACAGAGATCTCTTCTCTTATCTCTCCGTAACCTTTGATCACCTACAGATGAATTATCCAAAAGCTGAGGTTGTCTTTCTCGATGACTAAAACGTACACAACATCCCCTGGTTAAGGTTTTCTTCCCGAACTGACGACGCAGGAAGGGTAGCAGAGGCTTTCGCCATCACTTGTGGACTATCGCAATTAGTTGAGGAACCCACAAGAATTCCTGATGTAGATACCCATCCTGTGACATCACCGTTTGGAAATTCGGATCACAAGCTTGTAGCAGCCTCTCGCTCGCTTCATATACCACTTCCATCCCATTCGCAGTACCGTAGGGTTTGGTACTTTAACTCTGCAAACGGGGAAGAATTAAGAGACTTCTTTGCATCTTTCCCATGACAGGAGGTCTGCTTTAACTCAGATAACCCTTCCTTAGTCGCCGAATCCATCACGGAAACTATCCTGATTCGTATGGAATACTCAATTCCCCACTCCCAAAAGAAATCTGCCTCCAGTAAATCTTGATTCAGTAAAAAATGTGCTCGGTCTGTCTCCTGCAAAAATCGCGCATATCGTCGTTGGCGAAATAATCCATCAGTCGAGAGTCGGACCATATTTGTAGATGTACGAAATTGTTGCAAACAGGTTATTGACGAGGCAAAAGGTGATTTCGATCGTAAAATGCGCCAAAGGTTTATCAACGGTCCGAACGGATCCAGGTCCTTTTGGGGATTTGCAAAGTCGATTGGAAAGAATATTTCATCTTCAAATTTTCCACCTTTACTAGATGAAAATAGCAATATTACTACTACCTCCAAGAAAAAGGCTGACATGTTAGCCTTAATGTTTGCTGAAAATTCCAATCTTGATTCTCGAAACGCAGAACCCCCTATTCTTCCTAAGGTTGACACTTCGATGCCTGAAGTTGTTTTCAGACAATGCACAATCAGGAAGATTCTCCTTAAGCCCGACACCTCGAAAGCTTCTGGCCTTGGTGGTATCCCCGCTATTGTTCTTAAGAAGTGCGCCCCAGAGTTGACTCCTGTCCTGAGCAAATTATTCACACTCTCTTACAACAAAGGTGTATTCCCTAACATCTGGAAATCTGCTAGAGTGCAGTCTGTCCCTAAAAAAGGAAAAAGGAATCTTGCTAACAACTATTGCCCTATATCTTTGTTACCCTTTATATCTAAAGTGATGGAAATGGTGATCAACATCGAGATTCTCAAATATCTGGAGGAAAATAGAATCATCTCCGACAGGCAATACGGTTTTAGACAACAACGTTCCACTGGCCATCTACTGGCATATATTACTCATATCTGTAACTCAGCTATGGAAAAACATGGTGAGGTTGGCATTGTGGCATTGAATATCTCAAAGACTTTCGACAGAGTCTGGCACCGATCTCTTCTCGCCAAATAAACATCTTATGGTCTTCCTCCTGGACTCTGTCATTTGATATCCAATTTTCTTGCTGACAGATCTCTTCAGGTCGTCGTCGATGGCATCTCATCCGAGACATTTACGATTAACGCAGGGGTGTCTCAAGGGTCTGTTCTGTCTTCTACTCTATTTCTTTTACACATAAACGATATCTTAGCTTCAACTTCCAATCCTATATACAGGTACGTAGATGATAGTAATCAACCTTGTGTCATCTTTTTTCTCCGACAAACCATTATCTATCGCTGCTTCAGATCGACTAAGGGAACAGCAGATACAGACGATTAATCGGGATCTCGAGATTATTCTAGAATGGAGTAAGAACAATTTGGTCGACTTCAATGCATCAAAAACTCAGGCCGCGGTTTTCTCTAAGAAAACATCAAGAAATAATGCAACAAGCATACTAATGGACGGTAACATCCTTCCGATGGGATCTAATCTATCTATCCTAGGAGCGAATGCGAGCCCTAACTGCTCTTGGGACGATCATGTGCGCGCCATTGCCAAATCCGCCTCTCAGAAGCAAGGCTTTCTTTTTAGAGCTAAAAAGTACTTCACATCTCATCAGCTATTAACAGTATACAAAGCTCAAGTCAGGCCAACACTAGAATACTGTTCTAGTATTCTGGGGAGTTCAGCCCCAAATACACTTTAGCTCTCTTGGATTCAATTCAAAGAAGATCGATTCGCCTAATTGATGACGAAAGTCTGACCGATTCTCTCGAAACACTAGAGCACAGGCGTATGGTTGGTGACTTGTCTCTTTTCTACAAGTACTATGATAGAAGATGCTCGCAGGAACTAATAGGATTGATCCCCCCAAGGGCAAGATTCTTGAGGCGTACTGGACGGTCGGAGACAGCAAATTCCTGTGCGGTCCTAGCTTGACACAGGTGAGGACTTCTGTCTACGGAGAATTTTTTTTCTCTAGAACTTCCAAGTTATGAAACTTGTTACCGAAAGGAATTTTCCTCAAAAATTACAACCAATCCTTGTTTAAGAAGGCGGTTCATCGCTATTTATCCTTGTTTCCGCATCCTACTCGCAGTGCTTTGAAAGCATAATGGGGTTACCCTTTGCGAGTGGATTAAACTTTAAAAAAAAATTCTTGCAGGATTTATGTCAAAATTAGAAACATTTAAATAATTAAACCTACTTAAGCTCTTAGCAGCCTTGAAAATTTGGAAAACGACTGCGAGCCTGCTTTGGCAGGCACGATACTTTTCAAATTTCTTTAGTCAAGTCTTTAATTCTACTACGCAGTATGTGGGCTGTGCAATAGCAGTTATTGAAAATTTTAATTGAAATATGGTTATCTTTTTTTTTTGTTTTTTTTTCAGGCACAAAATGGTGCGGTACCGGTGACATAGCCAAAGACTACTACGACCTGGGAAGCGAGCCTACGGTGGACAAATGCTGCAGAGCCCACGATTTGTGTCCGGTGAAAGTTAGGGCTTTCTCCAAGAGATACAATCTGACAAATCAATCGATTTACACCAAATCGCACTGTAACTGTGATGATGCCCTTTTCAATTGTCTTAAAAGTCAGACTTCGCCCACCGCCCATATAATGGGCAACATTTATTTCAATTTAGTGCAAGTGCCTTGCCTGGAAGATAGTCCTGCCGGCCGACAATTTAGAAGCGCGTATCGATTTTAAATCGTCAATTGGCGATGTTGTTGTAGTTAATAAGTGTCAAAAGTCACCAACGATTCGTTCCTAATGCTCAAAATGTGTACTTAAGTAATAAGAGCAATATTTATGACAATTTTCGTACAAAAAGTGTCAATAATGTTGAAACATGACCGCTATTTATTTATAAATATTGATTAAATTTTTTTCGAATGATTCATTAAATATATTTTTCTCTAGATTTTCTCTTATTATTTACCTTCTAAGAACCTTAATACGTTTAAAGCAACATGTTGAAAATATGACAATAAAACTACTTGCAAAGAAGAAATAAAAGAGAAAAATTGGTAACACAGTGGCCGTGGTAATAGTGAGTGAGGTCAAGTGATAAAACAGTTAGTTTGTCTCATAATTTTGATTGACAAAAAAAAAGTCGTTGACTGGAATCAGCAAAATTATTTCACATAACATCCGAAATTATCCGAAACCTTTATTTATATCGGTTTCGGTTACGGATTCGAATATTTTTTCATTTCGGATATCCGACAGTTTCAGTTAGGGCTACGGAGCTCCATAACATCCCTAATTTGTATGTACTTGAAAATGTGATAAATCGTAGTCGTTTACATTCAATAGAAAACAATAAGTTACTCATTTCACGTGGCTTTGCGGCCAGTGCTGAACTTATGAATCCATCACATAGTTCGGGAGCTAGAAGGATGTGAGTATGCAAAATCTGAGGACCGCATTTTGTCAATGGATATTAGTTAAGAAGAGATCAAAAAATGATAATCCGGTTCTTGCCGTTCCATTTTTTGGTCCAATTTTTTTTATAACCCCCCCCCCCCCTAATTATTATTTTAGTTGTATGTTACAATTTTCTCTTACGATGGAAATCATGTTAGGTTATTAAATAAAATAAAAAATAGAAAATACAGTTAAAAAACGTGTTTAATTAATAAAAACAATATAAAAAACAACGAATTCACATAGGAATATACATGAAATTCAAATATAAGTATATAACTAGTCATTTTTATTTAGACAATCATTATTAATACATTTACACAATGAAATACAACGTGATTGTGACTTTTTGCAAGTACAAGACATTGTTCGACAATTGGAGGTACACTTACAAGGCTAAATCAGTGAATCTATCCAAGGCGGCTTTGTCATTTGTCGTGGACCTAAGTCACCATTGTGCTCCTCATAACCAAATAAAGAGTAATCAATGGGTTCCAATTGTGTTTGATGAGCATTTAAATTTTAGCGCCAAATATAATCGACATAAAACTATAATTGAAGATTTTTTTCACATTTTTTTTCAAATTCTTGGACCTAATGAGCACTGAAAATGAACTCTTCAAATATTTAAATAATTCTTTTGAATTCGATTATGGCAGACAGAAGTAATAATTATACAGGGTGTTTCATAATTGCATGCTGAACCGGCAGGGGGATATTCCTTGGGCAATTTTAAGACAAAATTTTCATATTAACATAGGTCCGGAAATGCTTCATTTTCGATATACAGGGCGGTAAAAATTGAAGAAAAAATCGGTTTTTCTTCAATATTTCTGAGACTGGTTTAGATATTTTTTTGATATTCAGTACACGATATCTGGGTATAAAAGCAAGTATTTTGACAAAGAAACATTTGTTCTGATTCCACCAGTGGCGTTCCCACAAACAGGTCGATACACATTTTTGAAAAAAAAAAAATGTGACGCCAATGCTATTTTTTAAAATAAGAATTATTTTCCTAGTCTTTGTTGTGTTTCTATCAAAAATGAACTCTTGACTTTTTGTCCTATGACGGACGGTTTCCGAATTAAAAAATAAAAATCATTTACTTGCTATGCCGCTGTGGTAGATTAATTTATTAATGAAAATCTAGTAGGCCACTGAGATTTAGTTTTATGTTTACAACCAAGTGTCAAATTTTTCACTTCAATACTTTATCTTAATGTGAGTGATTGATAAGAATAAGAAAATATGTTTGAGAATGCTGAGTTTGCCGATATTCATTACATGTACGGTCTTGCGGATGAAAATGCGTTTGAAGCCAGGCGACTGTATGCAGAGCGTTTTCCGCAAAGAATTGTGCCAGATGCAAGAACTTTTTCAAGCGTTCATAGAAGACTACGCGAGAAGGGAGAAGGGATGTTTTAAACCCGATCATCACTTAAAAGGGGCACAAAGAACCGCAAGAACAGAAGAAACTGAAATAGCTGTTCTTAATTCAGTTGAGCAAAATCCCGAAATAAGCACAAGGAAAATTGCTAGTAATTTAAATATCTCCCATATTTTAGTCTGGAGGATACTTCACGATTTTTTGTTATACCCTTACCATATTCAACTGGTTCAGGCCTTACTGCCTCGGGATTTACCATTTCGTATAAATTTCTGCCAATGGTTTATTCAAAAAATTGTTAAAAATCCACTATTTGACAGAGAAGTATTATTTACTGATGAAGCCAGTTTTTCCCGAAATGCAATTAGAAACTTCCACAACAATCACTTTTGGGCTGAAGAGAACCCGCATGCCATGGTCGAAGTCAATCACCAAGAACAATTCTCGGTAAATGTGTGGGCAGGAATTGTTGACGACTATTTAATTGGACCCTTTTTTCTGCCAAGAAGATTAAAAGGAGAAAATTATCGTCACTTTCTTGAAAATGATTAACCAGGGCTGTTAGAAGATGTCCCCGTTTTAATCCGAAATCGAATGTGGTTTATGCACGATGGTGCCCCTGCGCATTTTAGTGTTTTGGCACGTGCATATTTGGACCAAAATTACAATAATCGCTGGATAGGCAGAGCAGGAACAGAATTATGGCCGCCTAGATCCCCTGACCTGAACAGTCTAGATTATTTTTTATGGGGCTATCTTAAAACCTTAGTTTATAGCACCTTAATCCAAAACTGAAGAAGAACTGAGAAATCGCATAACAGATTCCTGCAACACCATAAGAAATACGCCAGGAATTTTTCAACGAGTACGCGAATCTATGAGAAGAAGAGTTGAGGCGTGCATACTTGCAGGTGGTGGACATTTTCAACACCTGATATGATTTATTAATTTCATTGTTAAGATTTCATTAATAAATTAATCTACCATAGCGGCATAGCAAGTAAATGATTTTTATTTTTTAATTCGGAAACCGGCCGTCGTAGGACAAAAAGTCAAGAGCTTATTTTTGATAGAAACACAACAAAGACTAGGAAAATAATTCTTATTTTGAAAAATTGCATTGGCGTCACATTTTTTTTTTTTCAAAAATGTGTATCGACCTGTTTGTGGGAACGCCACTGGTGGAATTAGAACAAATGTTTTTTTGTCAAAATACTTGCTTTTATACCCAGATATCGTGTACTAAATATCAAAAAAATATCTAAACCAGTCTCAGAAATATTGAAGAAAAACCGATTTTTTCTTCAATTTTTACCGCCCTGTATATCGAAAATGAAGCGTTTCCGGACCTATGTTAATATGAAAATTTTGTCTTATAATTGCCCAAGGAATATCTCCCTGCCGGTTCAGCATGCAATTATGAAACACCCTATATATTACATTTACAGACTGCACTATCTAGACTAGTAGTAATACGATTTTAAATTACTTTTTTTGAAAATTCTGACTGACTGAAAACCTCAATCTTTTTAAACATTTTAATTATAAAAAACTTTTTAAAAGAATTCCACTTTTTGAAAATTTCGTATTTAAAATAAAACGACCTTTTAAAAAACTTTTACGTGTCTGTGTTTTTTTTGTTGAAAATGTCGATGTGTTTGAAACTTTAACATTTATAATTTTCCTTTCTTTTAATTTAGACTTTCTTTCAAAGTTTCTAATTTTTTTCAAAATTGTTGGCTTTTTTAAAATTCTGCTTATTTTAAGAATTTCTGTACTTATTTCGAAATGTTCACTTTTTTTGCAATTTTTTTACTTTGAAAATTTTATTCTTTTTAAAATTTCGAATTTTTTTTAACAATTTTGACTCAAAATGTTGACTTTTTTCTAGAAGTTTTTACTTTATTTTTAAAAAATTATAATTATTTTCTAAATTTCATACTTTGTCTCGAAATTTCGTCTTTTTTTTTGTAATTTTTGAAAATTAATTGAACGTTTTTTTAATGAAAATTTTGACTTTTTTCAAAAGGTGGACTTTTTTGTAAATATTTATGCGTTTAGACTTTTATGAAAATTATGATTTTTAAAATTTCGACATTTGAAAATTTGCATTATTTCTATTTTTTATGAAAATTTTGATTTCAAATTTTCGCCGTTTTTATCGAAATTTTAACATTTTTATAAATATCGATTTATTAAATAAAATCGACTTTTCAAATTTTCCCCTTTTTTCAAGTTGCCCATTTTTATCAACATTCTACTTTTTTCTCAAAATTTTGACTTCAAATTTTCTACTGTTGCTCGAAATCTTGACTTTTTTGTAATTTTTAAAAATTTAATATTTCTATTTCGAAGGTTTCATTTTTTTCAAAATTTTATTAAAATTTGACTTTTTTAAAATTTTCATTTTTTTTGAAAATTTACCCAGAGGAATTCGACTTTTTTTGTACATTTTGGCTTTCTCTAAATTTACTTTTTGTAATTACTGACTTAAAAAATTCTTTTTTTCTTCATTTCGGCGTTTTTTACATTATTAGCTATTTTTTTTTGGAAATTTCATTTTTTTTTAAAAAGTTCGACTTTTTCAAAATTTTGGCATTCGCCCAAATTTTACCTTTTTCTGAAAATGTTAACTTTTTGAAATGACATTTTTGGCACAATTTTAAAAATTTTATTTTTTTAAACGAAATGTGGACTTTTTTAAATGTATGATTTATATTGAAGACTTCCACTTTTTTTCAAATTTGGACTTAATTTAAAAAGTATTAATTTTTTGAAAATTTCGTATTTTGATATTTTTCTCAAAGTTGCTGGTTTAAACTCACAGAAATTAAAAATTAAATATTTAAATTTGGAGTATTGATATGAATTGAAATATTGGACTCACAATAAAAACGTTAAAATTTCACGTTTTAAACTCCTATTTTGACATTTGCATTTTTAATGGAATTTTTAAGGGAAATGATGAAAGTACAGGATATACTTCTTCTGGGATTGGACCGTGTCAAAGAACACCGAGATGACAGTTGCATTACTTTTATAGTGTCATCTTTGATAATTCCGAGTATGTATCCAAAATTAACGCTCTGTTGAATAACGGATCCTATATTCCTCTTCCTCGGGACCCAACAAGCAAAATTGAACGCGAACTTAAGGCCAAATCCTCAAATTTGTCCGAAGACACTCTCAGACATCTTGTTCCGAGAGAATCCAAACCACTTCGTCTTTGAGGCCTCCCCAAAATTCACAAACCCAATATTTCTTTAAGGCCCATTGTCACCACGATAAATTCACCTACCTACATTGTCTCGAAATATTTATCTAACATCCTCAAGTCATATACCGGAAACACATCATCACACGTCCCAAATTCTAAACACTTTGTCAAATTATTGTCCGAATTAACCCTAGACCCCAATGACATACTGGTAAGTTTTGTCACTTCACTATTCACTAATGTCACAGTTTCCGACTCCATGATGATAATTCGTCAATTACTTTCAGGCAAAGAGAATGCAGATTCTCTAGCTGATTTTTCGGCTTATTTTTCTTTCAATGGCAGCTTCTACAGATAAGGAAAAATTTTCATTGTCCATGTAAAACGCTAAGAATTGTCCCTTCCATAGTTTTCTACGGCCGCTGAACGTATTCCCCTACTTTGACGCAGCATGCTCGTATCTTTCAGTTTAGATGCCAGAAAAAGAGTTTTACAACAGACAGAAATATTGTTTAGTACAGTCTAGCGGCCTATCTGAACTCCTTATATTGTTATGTTTAAAGAGTTATGTTATATCTTCATAAAAATTATTATTAATTTTGTTTAAGAAATCTCCTTTATTTATTTTGGTTATCAAAGAATATCAGTCTTATTTTACCTCAGACGTTGATTAAATCAACGGACTAAAAGAACAAACAACACGTGGTACGCAAATTTTAATAAAATTGTTGCCTGCCAGTAGTAATTCCGTAACAAAACATGTTAGAAGCTATGGTGTACTACTGAAATCTCCACCAGCACTGATCGCTGCGCTCTGCGTTGAATTGTTTACACCGATGTAGGAGAATACAAGGCACCGCCCATCTATCCCACTATTAGCTCATAAACAAGTCTCCGGCACCCCAATGGGTTCCCCTTATCCCCAGTCGTAGCAAATATTTTCATCGAATCTTTTGAAAACACTGCGTTGGAAACTGCGGATTTAAAACCCAAGGTTTGGCTTCGTTGTGTAGATGACGCATTTATTGTATAGCCACATGGCAAGGAGTCACTAAATTTATTTTTGGAACACCTAAACAGTTTACATTCTTCCATTAGCTTCACTATGGAATTCGAAAACAACGGTTCTCTTCCTTTTCTTGACGTACTGGTCACGCGTTTACCAAATAATCGCGTTTCTCATTCCGTTTATCGAAAACCCACCCATACTAATCGTTATTTGCATACAGAGTCCCATCATCACCCTTCCCAAAAACGTTCTGTCATAAATTCACTGGTTTCACGAGCTGTAGCAATTTCACAACCGATAAATCTTTCAGACGAGTTGAACAAAATTCGTTTCAACCTCCGCAACAATGGTTACAAATCGTACGACATTGAAACTGTCATTAAACGACATCTTCACCCTGCCCCTCGTCCTTCACAAAATTCAATTATTTCTTCTAAAGCTTTTCTTCCTTATGTTTACGGAGTAACAGATCAAATTGGAAAATTATTGAGAAAACATAACATCAAACCCATTTTTTCATCATCCTCAAAGATCCAACATCTCCTCCCATCTCCCAAAGATAAAATTTCATCCTTTTGTTCTAATGGTGTGAACAGGGTTCCTTGTTCTTGTGGTTCAGTGTACATCGGAGAAACGGGGCGATCATTTAAGGTGCGAATATCCGAGCACCAAAGATATCTTAGGTCTGGTTTATTTTCGCAGTCAGCCATTGCGGAACATCAACATGAGACCGGACATAAGATTCTCTTTGATAATATTTCAATTATATCCAATATTCCCAATTACTACAATAGAAAGATATGCGAGGCCATTGAAATCCAAGAATTCCCCAAAAACATCAACAGAGATGACGGTTACATGCTTTCCTCCATCTGGAAACCAACCATCGGAAATCTTCGGGAGTGATCGCGCAAACGAATAGTATATAAAATTTCCCTTTCATTCTTTCCTGTCAGAAGAGTTTCGCCTCCGGTATGGTGCATATACTGAGTTACCGTGCTCTTCTGTCTAAACTTTCTTATCCTTTGTACCAATTTTCAATTCAGAAGAGTTTCGCCTCTGGTATGGTAAACATACTGAGTTACCGTGCTCTGATGTTTTGAAATTGGCCTTTTCATTTTTGCATATTCCTCTTTTCATTTATTTTTTTCTTTTCTTTGTTCCTGAAGAAGCCCCCTACGATGGTGGACTAAACGTCGAACACTTTTAGTAGTTCTTTGACACGGTCCAATTCCGGAAGAAGTATATCCTGTACTGACTCTGGCCGTGGAAGCCTTCGTTATCATATTAAATATTTAAATTTGGAGTATTGATATAAATTGAAATATTGGACTCAAATTTAAAACGTTAAAATTCCACTTTTTAAACTCCTATTTTGACATTTCCATTTTTAATGGAACTTTAAAGGGAAATGATGAAAGTCATTATTAATTTTATTTAGCATTCCAGCGGCCCAATTTGGAAATATATGATTTTGTTATGTGGCATAAACGTTAAATAAAATTAATAATGATAATGTTTCTCACCAATGGGAGTCTACCATGATGAATAAATGATGAAAAGTTCTAGAAAAAAAAACCAATTATAACTCTCAATCTCTAAATTTCAAGAAAAAATTATCAAATTCTATTTTAAAGTAGATATCTTAGGTATAAATATTTTTCAATATTCACTAAAAGTTTGTAGAAAATCGTCCAAAGTTAATATTGAGAAAAATTGTAGATAAAATTGGTTTTAGGGAAAAGACAAGTTTGAGTTTAGAGAGAAAAGAATTTTTTTGGCGCAAATGTACCATAAACAATAATAAACATATATTTTTAATAGCGGATTCATATCATACTCGTTTTTCTCTACCTTTTGTTAAAACTAATTCCATTATAACTAAATCACCCTGTATAGTTAAAAACAGTCACCTGCCATTTTAAGAATTGCACCAGAAGTTGTTTATGTCATTTAGATACCTAGTTTTGCATAGAGTGGAACGTTAATAATTTGAGCTTAAAGATATTATCATATTACAACCTATGTGTATTTTACTTTACAATATAAAAAATAATGTTTGAACAGTATTTTACACAAAATTTTCTAGTTAGTAGAGAATCACCCTTTATTATTATATTTATTTTTCAACTTTTTTTTTTTCAAATACAGACAGACATACAGATATTTTTATTGCATATTGTTGATCACTAAAATACACTATGTTTTATTTTAATCAATTCCGTAACTCTTGAGAGACTCCTATGGTGAGGGCTCAAATAGAGGCATCCTGTATATGTAATAATAATAAGCAAGATATATTTATTACATAAACACTCTAACAAACCTGGAACCGGTGGAGGAACATAACCACCTGCAGGCAAACAAGAATACTAATCAAGGGCTGAAGTACTTATTGCAATGAATAAAAGCAGCAGCAAAGCACTAGGTCTGCACTGCCCACGGGAACTTTAAAGGACACCTGGTTAAACTCAATCTAGCAGAAAGCGACCGATGTGGACTGTGTGGGACTGACAAGGAAACAAGTTTAGTTTGTCCAAACCGTTGATGGAACGGACTGGTCCTTGGATTATCTTCAAAAATTGAAACACAGAACTTGTCCCCTGAAACCAAGGAAGATTAAAAATTACAACAAAGGTTGCTCTAACGCGTTTCGAAAGCCAAGCTGTCATCTTCAGAGAGAAACTAACATCTAATCTTAAAATTAACCCTTATATACTAAGAATATTCACTTCGTGCGTGATCGGCTGCACCCGAACGCGCATCCAATCATACACGTCGTTGTGTCACAATTTCTTATCTATCAACCTTAACTATTTTTAACAGAGATGAATGGCCTAAAGGTCCAGCGCAACCATTCATAAGGTTGTTTTCCAGCCTTATTGATGGCTAAGCTCTCACATGCATTTAACATATAATTCTTATTAACTACTCTTAACAATTTAATATTATTATCTATCCTATGATCTAATTCAAAAGCATGTCGAGCCACACTTGACTTCTCAGTTCTTCCGTACCTTAAATGAAGCCAAATGTTCTTTCAGTCGGATTTTAAGAGATCGTCTAGTTTGCCCGACATACTTTTGAAGGACCATCCCTGAATTCTGAATTTTCTTTGAGTAAAATGTTAAGCGGGCTGAAAAAAAGTGCCCGACAAAAGTAACAACCTTATTACTCCAATTTTAAAAAGATCCCTTCATGTATCTAACCCCACTGTACCTAAATTATATTGTCTGCTAAAAATACATAAACCCGGAAAGGCGGTAGAGACCAATTGTGGCAGCTATTGGAGCACCGACCTATAATTTATCAAAATGGCTAGTAAAAGAATTCAGCAAATTAGAATTCCAACAACTCAGTTTGTCAGTCAAGAATTCCCAAGAGTTTGTACAGAAAATTCAGAATGAAGAGTTGTTGGAAGGTGAAATGCTGGTTTCTTTTGATGTTTCTTCCCTCTTTCCCAGTGTACTCATACCTCAAACTTTATTATACCTTCGATATCTGCTGGAATCTAATAACCTTTCAGGCAAAATTATTGACGAATATATTTCATTAACGAAAATATGTATGGATCAAAATTATTTCCAAATTAATAACGAATTTTATGAACAACTTGAGGGAGCAGGTATGGGAAATCCTTTGTCACCTTTCATGGCTGAGCTCTTCATGGGTATTTTTGAAAGTCGTCTTAAAAATGAATGTAGTTTGTTTCCTAGGGTATGGATTAGATATGTAGATGATATTTTTGCTATTTTTGACACAAAAAATCAAAATTTAGATAATTTCATTGATGTTTTAAATTCACGTTTTCCAATAGTTAAATTCACCGTAGAATTAGAGAAAGAAGCAGCTTTACCATTTTTAGACACTTTAGTTATTAGGAATAAAAATAGATTAGAATTTGATGTATATAGGAAAGATTCCAGTACCTTCCGCTATATAACTTCCGATTCTAACCATTGCATACGGCAAAAAATGGCAAGCTTCAACTTCCTTGCCCATCGCCTTCTAAGTCTTCCTCTTAGTAGGGAAAGATTCAGAAAGGAGTTGAAGACAATTAAACATATAGCTGAAGTTAATGGATTCGATCCAAATATTATTTATAAAATTATTAATAAGAAAAAATTCAAATGTGAATTGGTGAATACTACAACTTTCCGAGCTGATGAAAACAAAAACTTTAAATTCGTCTCACTTCCATTTGAACCCTCGCTCACGCAGGGTTTGGGTGGAATTTTACGAAACCAGGGCTTTCGGGTTATTTATACTTCTAACGGAAAATTAAATTTGCTTTTAGGTAGTTTAAAGGATAAAGTAGAGCAAACAGATAAGTCTGGTATTTACCAAATTTCATGTAGGGATTGTCCTCAAAAGTATGTCGGGCAAACTAGACGATCTCTTAAAATCCGACTGAAAGAACATTTGGCTCATTCAAGGTACGGAAGAATTGAGAAGTCAAATGTGGCTCGACATGCTTTTGAATTAGGATAGATAGGATAGATAGATAGGATAGATAATAATATTAAATTGTTAAGAGTAGTTAATAAGAATTATATGTTAAATGCATGTGAGAGCTTAGCCATCAATAAGGCTGGAAACAACCTTATGAATGGTTGCGCTGGACCTTTAGGCCATTCATCTCTGTTAAAAATAGTTAAGGTTGATAGATAAGAAATTGTGACACAACGACGTGTATGATTGGATGCGCGTTCGGGTGCAGCCGATCACGCACGAAGTGAATATTCTTAGTATATAAGGGTTAATTTTAAGATTAGATGTTAGTTTCTCTCTGAAGATGACAGCTTGGCTTTCGAAACACGTTAGAGCAACCTTTGTTGTAATTTTTAATCTTTCTTGGTTTCAGGGGACAAGTTCTGTGTTTCAATTTTTGTCCAAACCTTGTCAAGATGCAGATATAATCCATGACACTAAGTTATAGTGTCATGGATATAATCTGAGTGGCAAAGAAACATTAAGACCAGAAGATCTGGAAGGAATGAGTGTAGGTCAGATGTTAAACCTGGGGGTAAAAGCCGGAATATACAGGTGGACCAAAAGTAATGGTACACAGAGCAATGGTGGATTTTTCTAATAAAAATAATGTGAATTTAACTACATTTACCTTATACCAAAAGTTGATATTAACAGAGACTACAGGGTGTCTTAAGTTGAAAAAAAAAAATTTCGATTTTTTTCGTATAACTATGGAATGAATTGTAATATAGGCACGAAATTTGGCACAAGGAGGTTTCTTACGACGACAAACTCTAATTTACTAACATATTACCAATAGCTGATAGGGGGCGCTACCTGCGCCATCCTGCATAATTCTAAATCATCATAACTTTTTTCTGCATCCACATATATTAATTTTAAATGGGTTATTTTATTTCCTCATATTTTTTACGTAAAAAAGGCGTACTTTCTAAAAGTTGATACGAGCAACCGTTTTCTAAGATATTTGCCTTTAAAGCTTGACATGCCTTGGTTTTAAATTACTAAGATATTAAATTTTCGAAGAAGGCTTGAAAAAAAAAGTGATCATAAGACAGCCTTAAAAGTTATTTATGTAAAATATTACTTTGCTGATAATATTATTACCTAAATTTTGAAAATCTCAATAAAGAGAATCCGAAAAATTAAGACGTAATTTATTTTCTAACTAGAGATGTGAAATATGATATCCGAGTCCGTACAAGAAAATTTTAATAGGCTGGGTGGTCAAAACAGATATTTGGAGATGAATTTCAACAAAAGACAGCCAGATTTTTAATTGTTTATAAACCCTTTACATGAAAAAAGTCATTTCCCACATGCTTATTTTTGAAAATAAATTTTGTTTTGGTATTTTATTTAAATTTGCTTTAGAAATTTAAAAAATATGTGTAATAATAATGTCACTAAAGCAATATTTCATATAACCTATTTTAGAGCCAGTTTTATTACTTTTATTTTGAAACCCACTGAGAAAAATTCAGATTTATATAACTTTAAATAAACGTACTGCAAACTTTGAAGGCAAATATCTGGAAAACGGTTGCTCGTATCAACATTTAGAAAGTATACCTTTTTACGGAGAAAATGTAGGATAAATAAAAAATATCTATTTAAAATAAGTGTACATGAAGGCCCAAAAAGGTTATGATGCTTTAAGGTAGCGCAGGTGGCGCCACCTACGAGTTACTGACAATCTGTTAGCAAATTAGAATTTTTTGACCAAAGAATCCCCCCTATGCCAAATTTCTTGTCTATAGTTAAATGCGTTCATCAGTTATGCGAAAAAATCACAATTTTTTTTTCAACTTTGACATCCTGTATCGCGGTAAATGTAGCTAAATTTCGTTATTTTTATCCAAAAACTAGTCTTGCTCTATGTACCATTAGTTATGGTCCAACCTGTATAATGCTCACTGAGACTCGAACAAAATTGTGGAAGTTAGAAAGGATTTTGAATCTAGGTGACAGTGCCCCACAAAAGAAAAAAAATAAACACTCTGTTTTATCGTAACATTTATTAATAACGACCGTTAAAGAACTAATTAAGTGTAAAAAACCATTTTAATCGATGAACTACACAGTAGTTTGTTCGAACTCAAAAACTCTATTCAGAGTTCGAATCCAATTCTATTGAATAAAACGTATCTCCCCCTACAGAATTCGGCGGAAACGTCTACAAAATGTCCAGTCAGTGATGAAACAATATAACTTGATGAAAAACTTACAGAGTAAAAACTACGAAGCGTTGAAGAGCTATTAAAGCAAGACTTTGTATCGTCTCTAACAGTAGAAAATTCGTTGCTGGTCGACATTTCCACTTCCAGGATGGAATTATTGAATCTGCAGAAATTAAAATCCACATTAGACCATAAGATATTTATTTCAAATTATGAATTTCGATCGATAGATTTCTTTCAAAATTGTTTCCTTAAAATTCCGAGTCCAAACATAAAATTTTATGTCTATATTTTTTAAATATTTCCAGATAAAAAAGTTGAAATTTCGAGAAAAATTAAACCTTTAAAAATTCTAAAGTTTCAGTGTAAGTTGAAATTTAAGTTAAGAAAATTGTCAAATTTTCAGCTTTGTTCGTAACATTTCAAATGTTCCCAAAAATTAAAATTTCGAGCAAAAACTTGACTACTCGAGTCAAAAATTTGGTTTTTTAATTTGATCTATTGTAATTTTGAAACAGGGAAATGAATTTGATTAGAATCTCTAGGGTTTGAGTCCCACTTCCAACTTTTTCCCGAAATGTCTGGATAAAACATGGAACTTTGAGGATAAATTCGAAATTTTGGGACAAAATGACGGTGAACGCAACATTTCAAACGCCAATTAGCTATTTTGAAAGAAAAATGTATCTTGTTTAGAACTAAACTTTCGTTGTTTTATGAAAATTTGAGGCGTGTTGTTTGGGCACCTTTTGTTAATAATCAAAAATATGTTGACACAATTTTTTTTATTCAATTTGAGACATCTTTTTTAATTGCCAAAAAATGTTTATATATTTTCTTTTGGTTTATTATAAAAAAAGAATGCCATCAATCGTCTAGGGTTCTGGTCCGCTCGAACCGTTCCCGAAACTGATAAACGTTGAATTTCGAAATATCAAACTACTCACGAGGAGTTGTCGAGGGTTTCGTTCAAGAGAGCGAACTCTCCATCGCCTTCTTTGGGTTTGAAAAAAGCTAAGGATTCGGATGCAAAAATAAGTGTGTTCTTCTTGATTCGTTTATCAGGGGTCGTGGGTTGAAATACGTTGATATTGTTCAACGAATTTTGGGCAACATCCGTCAGTGAATGGTTCCTCAGGCCGTGTTCATCTATTATGTAGAAATGTTGGACACCTTTGCGCCTCTTTCTGCAGCTAAAATAAGACGTTTTCTTATTCAGTGTGTCAATTTGAAAACATACCCCCTTTAATATTTCAGTTGTTTTATAAAATATGGAATTAGGCAAAAATAAGTCAATTTTATTTTCAAGGGGGACATCTTCTCAGCTGACTTTCAATTAAATTGCATCAACCCTTGAGCTGAGGTAGAGTTAACCCCTAAAATCTTAAATGAGAAGAGGGTTGAACGATACCTCCATGTGAAAGGTCGTTCCATTTTGTTTATTATATTATTAAAACATAATAAAAAAATTCGCGTTTTTGGTAACGCGAAACCTTTCGTGCATCCCCTACCTTTAGTCGCTTAACGCGCCTAAAAAAGTTTTTACTTTAAAAAAAACTTTGAACAAAAAAAAGCATCAAGATCCACTTTTAATACGTAAACACGGAAATACGATATGTTTAACAAACAGAGAACTTCAAACCAGTCTGTAGTTGAAATACTAGAATTGTGGCCAAACTCTTCTTGCCAAATTAACATCCTATAGTCTTCCTTCTGGGCTCTGTCATTTGATATCCAGTTTTCTCTCTGACAGATCTCTTTAGGTCGTCGTCGATGGCATCTCATTCGAGACATTTGCCATTAATGCAGGGGTGCCTCAGGAGTCTCTCCTGTCTTCTACTCTGTTTCTGTTACACATAAATGATCTCTTAGCTTCAACTTCCAATCCGATATTCAGTTGCGCAGATGATAGTAGTCTGGTGTCATCTTTTTTCTCCGACAAACCATTATCCGTCGCTGCTTCAGATCGACTAAGGGAACAGCAGATACAGATGATTAATCGGGATCTCGAAACCATTCTGGAATGGGTTAAGAAAAATTTAGTCGACTTCAACGCCTCAAAAACTCAGGCCGCTAAGAATATATCAAGAGATAATGCAGCAAACATATTCATGGACGGTAAAATCCTCCCGATGGGATTTAATCTGTCTATCCTAGGAGTGAATGCGGGCACCAATTTCTCTTGGGACAACCATGTGCGCGCCATTGCTGAATCCGCCTCTCAGAACCTAAACTTTCTTTTTATAGCTAAAAAGTACTTCACATCTCATCAGCTGCTTACACTATACAAAGCTTAAGTTAGCCCAACACTAGAATACTGTTCTCATGTTTGGAGTTCAGCCCCAAAACAGACTTTAGCTCTTTTGGATTCAATTCAAAGAGGAGCGATTCGCCTAATTAATGACTGACGATAGTTTGACCGATTCTCTTCAAACACTAGAGACAGGCGGGTGGTTGGTGCATCATTTCTTTTCCTACAAGTACTTTCATGGGAGATGCTGACAGGAACTAATAGAATTGATCTCCCAAGGGCAAGATTTTTGAGGCATACAAGACAGAATTCCTGTGCGGTCCAGCTCGACGCAGATAAGACTTCTGTCGACGGATACCCTTTTTTCTATAGAACTTCCAAGGTATGGAACTTGTTACCGAACGGAATTTTTCTCAAAAATTACAACCTATCCTTATTTAAGAAGCCGGTTTATCGCCATCTATCCTTGTTTCCGCATCCTACTCGCGCTGCTTTGAAGGCATAATAGGATTATTGTTTGCGAAACCGGATATTAAATGACAGAGTCTGGACTCTGCTCTGCTCCTGGGAGCAAGACCATAAGATGGTAATTTGGCGAGAATAAATCGATGCCAGGCTCTGTCGAAAACCTTTGAGATATCCAATGCTACAATCCTAGTCTTCACCATGTTTTTCCATAGCTGAGTAACAGATATGAGTAATATATGCCAGCTCGATCGCCAGTTGGAACGTTGTTGTTTGGAAGCGTATTCCCTGTCTGAGATGATTCTATTCTCCTGTAGATATTTGAGAATCTTAATGTTGATAACAGTTTTCCATCATTTTACATATAACGAGTAACAAAGATATAGAGCGATAATTGTTGGCCAGATTCCTCTTTCCCTTTTTAGAGGCAGGCTGCACCCTAGCAGATTTTCAGGTGTTAATGAATACACCTTTGTTCTAAGAGAGTGTAAACAAATTGCTTAGAACAGGAGTCAACTCTGGAGAGCCCTTCTTAAGAACAATAACGAGGATCCCATCAATGCCAGAAACTTTCGATGTGTCAAGCTCGAGGAGGATCTTCCTGAAAGTGCGTTGTTTGAAAACAACCTTAGGAAGAATAGGAGGTTCTGCGTTTTGAGAATCAAGGTTGGAATTTTCATCAAACATTAAGGCTAGCGAATCAGCTTTTTTCTTGGAAGTAGTTGCAATATTGCTGTTGTCATCGAGTAAAGGTGGAAAATTTGAAGATGTAAAATTCTTTTCAATCGACTTTGCAAATCCCCAACAGGACCTGGAAACGTTCAGGCAGCTGATAAGCTTCTATTGCTGTTCACAATCGAAATCACTTTTTGTTTCGTCAATAACCTGTTTACAAAAATTTGGTGCATTTACAAAGGTGGTCCGCGTCTCGACTGAGGGATTATTTTGCCAACAACGATATGCGATATTTTTGCAGGAGACAGTCCAAGCACATTTTTTGCTGAACCAAGATTTACTGGAGGTAGACTTCTTTTGGGAATAGCTAATTTAGCATTTCATACCAATGAGAACAGTTTCAGTGATAAATTCGGCGACTGAAGAAGGATTGCCCGAGTTAAAGCAATCTTCTTGCCATGAAAAATATGTAAAAAAGTCCCTTAATTATTTCCAGTTAGCGAGTTAAAGTGCTAAACCCTACGGGACTGGATCTGAGAAGGAGGCGGTATATGAAGCGAGCGAGAGGCTGCTACAAGCTTGTGATCGGAATTTCCAAGCAGTGATGTCACAGTGATTTTATATGAATTTTGAGAATTTGTAAGGAAAACGTCGAGTTTATTAGGTTGATAGGTATCTACATCAAAAATGTTTGTTGGTTCCTCAATTAATTGCGATAGTCCACAAGTGATGGCGAAACTTCGGTCATCCTTCGGGAAAAAACCTTAACCAGGGGATGTTATGTACTGTTGAAGTCACCTAGAAAGACAACCTCAGCGTTTGGATAATTCATCTGTAGGTGATCGAAGGCTTACGGAGAGATAAGAGAAGAGCTGTCTGTATGAAGGATCATTTGGAGACAGATATAATGTAACAAATGAATATTACTTCGCTTTTCGGATCAGACTTTCAGCCAAATCACATCATGATCAGCAGATTGCAGTGCTTCTTCTACGTTGACAGGACACGTCGCTTCTCGTAAAAGCACAAATTTCCCTCTTGTGTCGAAACTTTGTGTGCAAGTCGTAATTAGGGCAAAGCAAATGGACCGTATTGATGAATGGGAAGACTTGGATTTCTGTCAGAGAGAGCACATGGAGTCTTTCCATTTTGAAGGTTGATGAAGCGAGTTTAGATTTGAGTTTAGCCCCCGAATGTTTCAGAATTGAATTTTGAATGATATTATTTGAAAGGAACTTGGCCCGTGGCACATTAAAATTTCCTCGCCCACCCTTCACTCGGACATACAAACGGGAGGGCAGTTTACGTCCGAAATTTTTTGCACGAAGAGAATCCATCATCTTTGTTTTTAATAATTAAAAGAAAAAAATCAGAGTGGATGTAAACAAAAATAAGGAAAAGGACAGGATGAGTAAAGAAGAATTACAGAAACCGACTCACGTGTCAGAGGCGGAAACATGATGTAAGCATCATTTCACCGCCTCCTAGTGACACAGTAGGGTAGTACTACTTCGGACGACTGAAAGCTCCAGCCTACCGCCTACCAAATCTGATCTTCTACTGATCTTCAAGATCAGCTTAAAAATTGAATGCTGTTTTTGTGTAGAGAAGTTGAAAATGAAGAACTAATCTTTTAAGCTGTAGCTGTTTTTGGAATGAAAAACAAAACTAAGTCGACTTCATCGTCTTTGACGAAAGTGTGTTTCAGAACCTGCAGCTGCAGATCTTGTAAATTTTAATGACAATTCATCTTGCGCATGTTTATGAAAGGTCTCATTCGTCTAATGACTGTCATAAGGCAAAAAGATTTTCGTTAAAAGTCAAACAAAAAATGGTAGCAAAACGAAGACTTTGTTTTATTTATCTTATTGTTAGTCCGGGACACATTTACAAGAATTGTAAATATAATATCAATTGCTTGATTTGTGAAGGAAAACTTGTTATGTGGGCCAAATTAGAAAGTCAGAAGAATAATGATCGGCCCAGTCCTACAGCCAATAAAGAAAATGACCAGGTATCTATTGAGAAAACGCTATTTCATAACACTTATGCTGAGGTAAAGTTACAAACTTTAAAAGTGTGGATACGTGGAGGTAACATTGGTTCTTGGACACATGTGTTGCTTGATACATGGTCTCAGCGGTCTTATGTAACGAAAAATCTAGCTGATGAAATAGATTATTTATCCCTGGGGAAGAAAGTGTGATTCGTGCTTTGTTTGGTGGAAACCAATCGTTATCGAATAAAATTGAAAAATATTTACAATGGTTTTTCATGTAATTTGGAGGCATTAGATCAGTCGATTATTTCTTAGCTATTTTACCAGTCTATGGACTAATGAACTAAAGGAAAATGGCCTTCATATTAGTGACAATCAGGATGGATCAATTAAGATACTGATTGGAGAAGATGTAGTGGGAAAATTATTGACTGGTCGCCGTTTTGTACTAAACTGTGGCATGGTCGAATCAGAAACATTTTTAGGGCGGACTTTGGTAGGTAAAACTTCTTTAATTATAACATCTAACTTTGCAAGTATGACTATAACCACTTTGTTTTGTAAAGAGTCAAAAGTGGATGACTTACGGACCCTGGATGTGTTGGGTATACAAGACCTTGCAGAAAAGAATAATAGACAACAATTAGAAATGGCTAATCAGGAGCATTTTAATCAAAGTCAACGAAGCTGGGCGATATGAAGTAAAAGTGCCATGGTTAGAAGATCATGCTCCCTTACCTACTAATTTCAAGTTGGCTCAAATCAGATTAAATCTAAGAGTGAAAAAACTAAAAAAGAGCGAGCGTTTCGTTTAGAGTTTGTAACATCTATGGGCACTTATGATTTTATACAAGCATTAAGACGTTTTATTTCTAAAAGGGGTAGACCTTCTGTGATATACAGTGATAATGGAACAAATTATGCAGGAATTGAAATACTACTAAAAAATTAAATTGGAATGAAATTTCTAGTAAATGCTGTTCCTCTGTTTCCGCTTTTGCGCCATGGTGGGACGGCTGGTGGAAAAGGATCGTGGGTATTTTAAAACAATTACTTCGCAAAACATTAGGAAAGCAACATTGACAGTTTTATGCGATTGTGAGATGATAATTAATTCTGGACCATTAATGTATATTTCCGAAGATATACATGACAGGGTACCTTTGACTCCAGCTTGTTTTTTACAAGATGTTCAGTGATTCACAGCTTAAATGATGCAGTGAGCATACAACAGATAAAACTACTGGCACAGACATACAGAAAGAACTGAACACAAAGAGTTACTAATAGTTATAAACCTTTGCAAATATAGTTCAAACTTTATTGTATGTCAAGCTCGAAAAGTAATGTACCTTGATAAAAAAATGCAAACAAACGGATGCGCCTATAAAATAGAGCTCACAGCTAAAATGATGTAGTCATTATGCTAACCATAAAAAAGCATAAATTTGTACTTTATTAGTAATCTAAAGGTCTCTCTTTGTTATCAATAATTGCCTGTAATCTTTTAGGCATTGTCTCTCCTAAGATTTGGTATTGAGAAGAAATTGCCTTTCGTTCTTCAATAATCATCTTTAGCTCATTTTTATTGCTTACGTTATGTTTAACGACTTTTTTCTTTTATATTGACCATACATTTTCTATTATATTAACGTTAGATGATAGTGGTGGTGTATCAAGACACGCCAGACAATTTTGAAATAACCATTCTCGTACAGTACACTCTGAAAATTTTGGGTTGTTGTAAAAAAATTGAAAATTCTGTTGAATGTTTAATTTTCCAGCACTATATTGTACGAACTGTTTTAAAATATTGAAGCAGTAATACTAAAGCTAGGGTTTCCTACAAAACGGCAACGTAAAAGAACGGCCGTTATTTGACCGCCGTTTTATGCCATGCAGCGGTCGAGGACAGAACGATCGCCTTGACGGTGAACATTGATGTAAAGTAAGAAAAGCGTTGCAGTAGAGTACGTCTGCCGAGACTAGGGCTGTAAAATTGTCACGATTTGAGCTGTATTGTTCTAATTTTCTATAATTTTCTTATAGTCACAAACTATATTTATTTGTTGTTTTCCTTTTAGTCGACAAAGAAATTCTGAAACACTTACGTGTCACTTTACTTTTTTCATAATATTGTTTACATTCACGAATCTGAGGTATTGAAAAAAGTTTCAAATAAAAATTGTTCAGACTGTAATTTTGGAATGAACATGAATAAAAGCTAAAGACACCATATCGATATCTTTTCATTATAATGCAAAATTTCCCAAAAGAGGTACAAATTTCATAGACATCCTTTATTTCTTGGTAAAAATTCCCCCCAGAATCTTTTCCTAGAACGAAGTTTTCGATTAACATGTCCTTGAACATTTTTAATCAAAATAAAAAGAAAAAAATCAAGCTACTGATTTTTTTTCAAAATAGATAAAGTTTTCATTAATACTTTTTATTCGTTAATAACAAATGCCTTCTTAGCTTTTTTTGTCCGATGAATGGTTTTTGATAAAAAAAATAAAATGAATTTCTTTGCATTTCAATGGGCCCTTGATATCCTTTTCTACAAAGTAATATGTCATTTTAAGAGAACTTTTTTTTATTTTAGATAACTTAGATATACATGTTTTTTTAAATAAGTATTTTTAATAATTAATAAACCCATAGCATGAAATAAGTCAACATAATGGTTTTTTAAAGGTAAATGATTTTTTAATACAAAAGCATTCGCCACCTAAAAAATTCAAGGGAGGATTTTTACCAAGAAGTTAAGGTTGCTTATGAAATTGGTACTTGTATTTAAAAAACGCAGTGACTTGTCATTTTTTTCGTTAAGATTACTCAGGGAAATGTTATTACGGACGCCACTGATAGAAGTAGAACAAATATTTTACTTGTAGAAAATGCATTTTTATGCCCAGTTATTATCTACCAAAAGTCAAAAAATATTTCAAACGGTATTGAAAGAAAAACCGAATTTTTTCTTAATTTTTAGCACCTTGTATCATAAAAATAAAGCGGACGTATGTAGATATAAACTTTTGTTTCTTAATATCGTTCAAAAATTATGCCCCTTCAGTTATGGCATTTTTTCGAAAACACCGTGTATACTCTAATTGCATGTTTATTGCCCTCAAAATCCCCGCAGGTAAAGGGACTATTGCACTGGTAATTATTTCTAAATATTGTTTACATTACTTTGAAATTTCTAGAGAAGTATTGACAAAATTTTCAATAAAAAATCCTTCAGAATATAATGTTACAATAAACACGAATAAAAACTCTAAAGATGTCAATTTATAAACTGACATATACCTAATTAAATATGTTCTTAGTCTTCTAGTTTAAAGGTTGTCTGTAAAATTTTAAAATTGTTTCGAAAAGTATCGAAATTTTTCATCATATTGAAAAACAAATTCTATGTCATTTGGTATTTTCAAACTTTTATTTAATAAAAATTGAATAATATAAAAGGGAGATATAATATTATATAAAACATCCTGCATATGCACATAATAATAAAAAAGTTAAATAAATCATAGTAGCTACATTCCTACGTAAAATGGCAATGTAACGTATTAAATCGTGCTTGCAGTATTCTCACCGTACACAGCGGTCGCTTCGAAAGTGGGGTCGACGTACTTTTTCGCAGCGGTAGCCCCTAACGTTCTGTAGGAAAACACTGCCTATTAGAAGCACGAGCACGGTTTTTGGTGACGTCACCCGACGTAGCATTACGGTCGCTCTTTTACGTTACCGTTCTGTAGGAAACCCTAGCTTAATCCATTCTACCATCACTAAAGTGTATTTTGCCAACCCAAACCCAAAAGACATACAACCCCAAAGCATCACGTGTTGACCATCCTATGAAACTGAAAATTTCAAATTCTTAATTTTAATCCTTCTTTAGGTTTTCTCTTAAAGTTATCTTCCCATCTGATGAAATAAGGTTAAATTTTGTTTCATCAGCCAATAATACTGACTTCATGCAGATCATTCATTTATTAAGATGCTTCTGAGTGAATTCCATCCTTAGCTTTCTTTTGAGGGGTATATTCCGAGATGTTCTCCCGTGTAAATTAACTCCCCTTAAAATAGGTCATATTTTTTTGTGTGCAACGTTGTTTTTTGATGTCTTATGAACTTCTATTGTTAACTTTGAGGCACTTAATTTGGGGTTTTTGGTGCTTGTTCTTACATCTATTCCTTATCGTATTGAGTAAAAATTTTGTTAATTTATTTATTCATTTATTTAAGGTCCTATTTTGTTTTAGTATAATGTTTTATAATATGTTAAACTGTTCCTTGACCTTTTTGACCATTTTAGCAATTTTATATAGTTGTAACCATTATTAAAATGGTTAATTATCATTTGTGACTTCTCAATTGTTGTATGACGGTCTGCACAGCTATTTGTGTCTGTTTTACAAACATTTGGCATGAATAATATGGCACACAGTTAAGATTTACTGTTATAAACATCTAATAATTAGCTAAATTGAAAAAATCTTCCGTAATTCTGATGATATGGGCAAGGGCTGCAGCCTGCATCTTTCAAGCTGTGATGCTGAATTTACCGATTTCCACAAATTTTTATTTATATTTTGGTTATTGTCAGCATTGTATTCATATTATTCTAGGGGTAAATTACATAAACATACCCCTATTTACTACAACCAACATTTCCCCCAGTTTTCATTTGCTTATTTTTATATGCTCTTTTATAATAAAATATGATAACTGCATCATTTCAGCTGAGAGTCACTGTATATAGCTGGTTACGAAGTAGATGATTCCCAAGCGCTACAAACAAAAGGTTAGTCAAGATTTGAAAAAACGTTTTCGCGACGAATATTTGGGTCAACTGTTACAAGTTTCTAAACAAAGATGTAAAACTGAATCTCTGAAAAAAAGGAGACATAGTATTGATAGTTACGAATAATATTAAAAGCCTCGAATGGTCTACGGCCATAGTACAAGAGCTGATACCAGGAAAAGATGGAGAAATAAGACTTGCTCAACCTAAGACTTCTTCAAGAACTTTGTTGAGACAAAATCAGAGAATTTGTTTGTTAGAAACGACAAAGTGGAACAATGATAATTTTTGAAAGAGTTCCTTCAATTCAGATGCAGATACTGAGAAACAAGAGAATACTAGTCCTCAAGAAGAGGAGGGAGACACCCAAGAGAAGTTAATACAGTTTGTTCAGTTAACTCGTAGAGGGAGAAAAGTTAAGATACCTGCAAGATACTTGTGAATCACTATTTTTTATTGAAACATAGTGACTCCAGCGGAGAGCGTGTTGGAAAGAGTTTCACAATTTCATAAAACTATTTCCTGCTGCTTAGCAATAAGAATGATAGATTGTTTAACGTTTTTGACATTTTAAATGGATAATTCCTTTTAGTTTTTATGATTTGCATTTAAGTATTTGTGAACAATAGATGATTTCTATATGAACTGCGAAATTCATTTTTTAATATATTCATCCGTTTGGTCCTAACAGTGAAACTTCAAAAAAACATTTACTTGGTTTTGTTATAAGAAATGTCACAATGAAGGAAAGTTATGGAAAAGACGGATATTGGGGCTTGACGTTCTTGTTATTTAAGGCCTCCCAGTGAAAACAAAGAATTATTATGAAATAAAAAGAAACCAATCGTGGAAAACGTTAATTGCATATTTAGTGATAAAATTGATTATAGTGATGAAAAAATTTACTATTAGTCCCTAAATATAGTGTTGTGATCAGTGACGGCTGGTCTTAAAGAGCGCAAGAGCGCGCGCTCCTTGTGAAATGAGCGATCTATTCTTTTCTATTTAATGTAAAAGTCTTGGATTTATCACATTTTTAAACACAAAATAATGATATACTAATTAACTAATAATACTTGTGAGTGACTTGGAATAAAGTACGCAAACTTTTATTCTATTATATTATATACTATGAGGAAATTGAAATACGTTGGTGCGCCCAGAATTATGCACCTAGTGTGGCTGCCATGCGATGTCTATCAACGGCCTCCACGGGATACGGAGAAATAAACTACAGAACACCACGCTAAAGCTAGCCCGCGGTGCGGTACGCCGCTCCGCTGAAGCGATGTTGCCAAATGGTGAGTACGAGTCAGAGTTTGAAGTGTGTATTTACGGTTTATGATACTAAATACGTAGGTACCGGCTGATTTGATTGCGATTGCTGATTGTGCCGCTTACAGGTCCAACTGCCAATAGTACGGCTATTCACAAAGAAATAGCAATACCCATTAGGGCCTAATTATTAATTTATAAATTTGGATTTAAACAATTTTGCTGAGGAAGTAATGAACACTTTATTTTTTTAAAAGATCGTAAAAAAATATTTTTTTTTGTGTTTTTGTAGAGGTTAATTAAAACTTTGTAATAAAATACATTTTATCTTCAAATGCAGTTTTCATAAAAAAGTGATATAATTTTATTCCTATAAAAGCAAACAATTTTAATTAAGTAATTTAGAATCGTAACCAGGTGCAACCGCACAGGGTACTTAAAGGGGCTCAGAAATGTCGATAATGATTTTTTTTTGTACTCGATGAAAATAATTTAGAGATGATAACCCAAAAATATTTTGGAGGCTATAAGATGTTATATAAACTTAATTCGTAAAAATACTATTAAATATCACAAATTTTGTATCACTTTTGTTTCTCTTAAATTTAATACCTTGCTATGGCACTGGAGTCACCTAAACTCTTTACTACTAATATTTTTGCACGGGGCATCGAACCTCTATTTTTTTCGTTCCGGTTTTTGGTTTTCGTTCCGGGAAAAAAATCATATCGGTTCCGTTCCGGTTTTCGTTCCGACAAAAATAGCGGTTTTTTCCGGTTTTCGGTTCAGTTCCAGCTTACTCATTTTTTTAATTTTTCATTTAAGTTGATTTTTTAACATAATTCAGGAAATGTTCTCCCTCTTTTTTAAATATTACAGCATATAACTTCTGTGGTAATGCTTAAAATTTGAAGGAAATATTTCTCGATTTTTCGAATTTAAAAATTTCAGGCTGAAACTCTGGATTCTGGGTTCCTTTTGAGTTCAAACTTCAAAAAAACCTTCAACTTTATAAAAAAAATTAGCTGATACCCGTGCATTCGTCTAGGTGAAAAAAGCGAAAGGATCCTTTGGTTATATACTTTTTGAAAGTTTCGACTTTTCCGAAGGATTCGATTTTTATTGAAAATTTTGACTTATTTCGAAAATTTCAACAATAAAAACCCACTTTTTCACAAAGTCGATCTTTTCTCGTTCGACTTCCAAATTTTCGAAAATTTAACTTGATTTCCAAAATTTCGACCTTTTTCAAAATTTTGATTTTTTGAATATTCCAAATTCCTCAAAATTCTGCCTTATTTGGTTGGTTTTGATTTTTTTGAACATTTTACTTTTATAACTTTCGTTCATGTTAAAAATTTTATTTTTTGAAATTACAATTTTTTTTGAATATTTGGAATTGATCTCGAAGATGTCTGACCTTACTTTTGCAAATATCAAAAATTTCAGACTCGAAATTTCATCTTTTTTGCAAATATAACTAATTTTAAATTCGATTTTTTCAAAACATTTCAATTGTTTTTAAAAATTTGAATTTTTTCAAAGTTTTAACTTTTTGCAAATATCGACTCTCTCGAATGTTTGTTTTTTTATTCAACTTTTTTTCAATTTTCACTTTTTCGCAAGATACTGACTTTCTAAAAATGATTACTCTTTTTAAATACTGCATTCGATTTTAATTAAAAATTCTTAAACATTTTTCGATTTCCTTAAAGCATTTCGTCTTTATATTTTGAAAACTTTCAAATTCAAATGTTTTTTTAGCTTCCACTTTTTTCAAATGTTTATTTATTTTATTAATAGCCAGACTTTTTCAGTTTGACCTTTCTCTAAGATTTTAATTTATTTTCCAAATTCTGAATTTTTTGAAAATCTTTATACGTAATTTCGATCTTTTCTCCAAATTGTTATTTTTTTTCAAAATTTTGATTTTTTCTGTAAATTTAATGATGTTAAAAAACTGACTTTTAAAAACTTCTACCCTATTTTTTTTTAATTTTTGACCTTGGTCAAACTTTTGACAATTTCTTAAAGCTTTGATCTTTTTTTTTGAAAACAGATTTTTTTTTTAATTCCGACTTTTTCTTAAAGTTTCGGCTTTTATGTAGTAAACTGAACTTTTATTTGAAAAATTAGATTTTCCTTTAATTTTTGTTTCTTGAAAAATTAAATTTATTCTCACAATTCCGACATTTTTAATATTTTCAAACCTTTTCCAAAATTTCGACTTTTTTTGAAAACTTTGACCTTTTATCATCGAAATTTCGACTTTTTCCCGAAGCTATAACTTTTTCAGAATTTGATTTTTTTTTGGAAAATTTCCTCTGTTTTCCAAAGGTTTGGATTTTTTATAATATGATTATTATAAAACATTTTTTTTCAAAACTTCAAAAATGTTTACTATTTCTCGAAGTTTCAACTTCTTTTTTTGATAATTCCGACTTTTTCTCAAAAATTTTAAGTTTTTTCAAAATTGCGAATTTTTGAAATATTTGAATTTTTTCAGGATTTTAATCTTTTTTGAAAAATGTTACCTTTTATCATCAAAATTAGGACTTTTCTCGAAATTAAATATAGCTTCATCCAAAATTTAAAGTTTTTTCGAAATATCCATTTTTTTTCAAAAGTTCGAATTTTTGTGATAACTTTAACATTTTTTTAAAATTCGCCTGTCCCAGAAATTTTTTAATTTTGGTGAAGAATCTAGATTTTCAAATTACCAATTTTTAAATTTTGAACGAATTCTACAAAAGGAATTCAATATTTAACTAAATTTCGATTTTAAAGCTACCTAAATTCAAAACAATTTAAACAAAAATCGCAGCTTCGAGGCGGAAATCTAAATTTTAAGAAAAAAGTGAAATATAGCGTAAACAAAACCAGATCGAAAATTGGAAGTTTAAATTGGACATTTTCTAACGTGTCATCGTTCCAAATTTACCCTTAAAATTTCGACTTCAATTTTAAGATCCCGGCTTTAAATTGGAATATAAATGTTGTATTTTTCTCTTGAAATTTTGACTGAAATTCCCAATGTCTAGGAAAAATTAGAAATAGCAAAATTTTATCACAAATTTTGAGATTTTGGGAAGTTTGATAAAGTGGGCATAGCAAAAAATCATTAGAATCTGAAATATCGAGAAAAAATTGGCATATTTAAATTAAAGTGAAATTTGAAGGAAAAAATTCGAGGCAACTCGAAATTTTTATTAATAACTTCAAAAAACAAGGGTATTTTATTATAACAAGAAAAATCCAAGTTTGAGGGGAAAAAACAAAGTTTGAGTATTTGTTCTAAAGAAAAAGTTGGAATTTTCGGAAAAATTTAAATTTGCAAATAAAATTGCCAGGAAACTGGGCTTCAATGAAAAAGACTTCACTGCTTGAGTCCATATTTACAATAGCACATAAAATTTGTATTTTAAACTCGAAATTTTATAAAAAGAAAAGAAATATTTTGATGAAAGAGTCCAAATTTCAAAACAGAACCGAAAATTTTGAAAAATGAATATTCAAGTTATACAACTTAACATTCAATTTGACTTGAAGTTTTGAGAATAAAATCAATATTTTCTTAGAAAGAGTGGATATTGTAGGTTTCTAATTGAACTTTCAAAAAAATGTTCTTTAAAGTTAACTCATAATTTTCAGATGAAAATTGCACCAATTTGTGTTAAATTTTGAAAAGGAAATTTCTAAAAAAAATCCCAAACTTTAGGGTAAAGTAAAAATTATTTTAAGAACATATAAATTCAACGAACCGAAATAAACCGTTATTTTTTTCCGGTTCTGTTCCGGTTTTCGTTCCTACAAAAATAACGGTTTTTTTTCGGTTTCCGGTTTTCGGTTCAGTTCCGGTTCGAAGCCCTGTTTTTGCATCTGCGCACCAAAAAGTCACCAGCCGCCACTGGTTGTGATGTAAAATGAAACGAGATGATACTTTTCTATTACTATTCTTAAGATTATGATAATAATAAAGAATTTACATTCGATAGTTAGTTTCTTTGTCATTAGGAATGTTGTGGAGCGGATGAATTGATTATATACCCTGCCAGGGTGCTTCCTACTGAAAATAAAGATAATGAATTTGAATTTAATCCTCTTATATATTACCATAAAGGTGACTTTTCATTCTTTTTAGAAACAAACCATCTGTTGTGCAATTAGAAATAGTCGTTGCACAAAAATATTCGCAGAAATGAGACGAAATGTCTTTGACGCCTTTGTTGCAAATAATTTCACATTCATTTAGAATTATAATAGGAACTGTGCATTGAACATGCAGGATGTTTTTTATTTCTTTATTATAGGAAAAAAATTACCGTTCTTGACTATGTTATAGCCAATCATACTACACATAAATACATGTCTTTCTAGTTACTTGTATTTACAAAAGGTTTTTTCTTTTTATAAATGTTTACAGAGTTTTTAAATATTTTTTAAAAACATTTGAGATTCTAAATAACACGTTTACCTTATTTCTGTATGTATTTTGAAAATGAAATTAATTAGCGCCAATTATTTATTTTAGATACTTTTTATATCAGAGTACTTTTCAAAATCAACTTGTGGCAGCCACGCCTACATGGGGCTTTTTTAAGCTGTATATTAGTTTTTAAACTGCTTTGCCATGATAAATTTAACATTAGAATCTATCGTTCCTTCAAAAGTAGAACAGTAAAAGCAACAATACTATTTTTGCAAGTCCAATAATTAGTACCAAAAAATGAAACACTCAATACATATCAAAATTGGCTTGATTACTTACCACGTAAGAACTAATGCCATTAGGGCTATTAAAAACGTTAACGATGCGAAAGATAAAATTGCGATCCCTAGAATTTACGAATTAGTTCATTTTTTTTTTGGTCAATATTATTTTAAGCTTACAGGTTTGCACCATAATTTATTAAATACCACCAATTGATGTTTATCACAAATAAACAAAATAAAATTGATAGTGTCACATGTTCAACAGAGTAAATCAGTTGCCATGTGTTCAACTTGATTGTTAACTTGCATTACTTGTTATTTAAAAATATACAGGGTTATTCACGTCGTTAGACACAGAAGTTTACAATTATATTACTTGATTAGAAAAGTTTTGTTTTTTCAGGTGAATATAGACGCAAGAACGGCAAGAGCGTTCCTAAATGTTCAACTACCCGTGTGTCTATGAGTTCGCCCTAAATTGTTTTTTTCTCTGATGAAGTGTGAAGGCAAGGTGGTGCAGTTAGAACTTGTAACAAAGAAGTTTAACATTTACAACAAAAACTAATACCCTAAATTTCAAAAAAAACAAGCGATATTTCGAGCTTGTAATTAAAACTTTGAAAAAAAGAGAAGAAAGAAAAAAACGAAAACTTCGAAATTTAGAGCTTCAATATTCGACACTTTTTAGGTGTCTTTTGAAACTTGAAAAAAATTATTTTAAACAACTTGAAATTTTGAGATAAAATTACAAGTAAAAACTTGAAACTCTGTAGATTTCGAAAAAAATTTCAATTTTAAAAAATGTGATAGTTTTTAAATTATTTTATAAATCTTGATATTTCACCTTTTTCCAATTTTGAAGTTTAATCCCCAAAATTAAATCTTAAGCTTTCACCTTATTCTCAAATTCCGTATTTATTTAAAAAATAAATACTTGTTTGTAACTCTGGAATAACAAAATTAGAATTATGAGTTATGAAAGAAGTCTACAAATCTTTACGGACAAAATTTCGAATTTAAACTTGCGATTCTGTTAAAATAATTCAAAATTTGGATAAAATGGAAATTAGTAGATACAAAGTCGAGAATGTTCAAAAAATCTTCTCGGAATTTAAAAATAGGGTTGATATAGAAAAAAACTTGAGCAATTAAGACTCAATTTCACAAATAGAAGAAAAAAAAGGCCCCTTAAGGAAAGTTAAGAAATGAAAAATAAAAATTAAATGCCTAAATACAAAATTTAAAAAAAAAACGAAATTTTGAGATAAAATTGATATTTTTGGTTACATCATACTAAGAAAATCTACCGCACGGCCCTGAAGTCGAATTGGAAAAAGAGAGAGCATTGAAACAGTGTAAATCATACCATCCTTCTCTTTCCTTACAGAATTTTGATATGTTCCTTTTTCTTTACACGTTATAGCAGACCGAAATCGTGTACTGGCCCATAGTGTATATCAGTAAAGTGACGATATGAAAGATTGTGAATTCGAACGACGTGAACCGAACTTCTTACTCAATTTCCCTCCGAAACCCTTTCAGTCTCTGTTCTCCTAATCCCCCTCAACAGGTCATTTAAATCCGAGATCCAAGCGTAGTTCGCGATTTATCAAACCCCGCCTTATATGAGTTCTTAAAGTGATTTCGTAAGTTCTACATAAAATATAATCGAAAGTTATTCATAATCACTGATTTTTTAAAATTCATGTTTAAAATTTCACTTCTTTCAGAAAATTTCGTTAAAAATTTGGATTGTGACAGGTTGTCATGTTTTTAAACTTTTTTTAACTAAGAAAAATTTACACCTCTATAGTGAAGAAGAAGAAATAAAAAAGTTAATTACATATATATAATTTAGCTTTTTTATTTCTTAAGTTTCAAGTTGAAAACCAACATTTTGACTTTTTGAAAATTTTTAATTTTCCTCTTGATTGAATTGACATTTGAAAATTTTCTATAAACGTAAATTTTCTTTCCTTTAGACTTTTTCTAGAAACGTTCATTTTTTTTAAATATTGACTACAATTAGTCGAAATTTATATTTCCTTCCTAAAATTCTGAATTTTCGTTTTTAATTTTTTCCTAGAGATTTATCTTAGATCAAATTTTCGATTTTTTCCAAACACGTTCATTTTTTTATTTTCAATAGTTTTTTCTCGACATTTTTAAGATTCAACTCAAAAATTTGTTAAAGCTCCAGTTTTATCAAAATGTTTTTTGTTTTAAATTTCGTTTTGGAACTTTTTTCTAAAAATTGGGACTTAAAACTCTCAATTTGTAAATGTCCTCTTCATCAAAATATTTTGTAAAATTTGAGATGTTGGCTCCTTTTTTTTAGAAATTGATAAACTTAAAAAAATTAAGTTTAAACTTTCAGTAGCTAATTTAGTAGTATAAATAGTAGCTAAAGGTTTTAATGGTGCTGCTTGTTACTACCTTATTTTAATTGTACGTGTATATTAATTCAATTTTCATAAATTTCATTTACTGTCAAAATCAGAGTAAAAGCCTAAATTCCTTTTCAATTTCTTAGCCCAGTCGGCGAGTAAATCGTTATAGTGGTGAAAAATACAAACTAATCCAACAGCGATTTTATTATTGCATTCTATTAGTAGGTCAATTTTGAGCATATGTTCAAGTTGGCGCGGCGCGGGGGTCTGTGCGTCAGTCGTCATTTTGTTTTGGTAAATATCTCGAGAGTGGTTGGTCCTATAAAGAAAATACAAGAGACCATATTTATAGAAAAATATATAATTTAACTTTTTTATCAAACATATTTATCTATAACATGAATATTTTTTGAATTATTCTAATGAAAAGTTTTTACTTTTTAGTTTTTTCTTAATAGTTTCCAAACGGTTAGCAGTTGTTGGTAACAGTTATAATCAAAGTTATAGAGCGTAAAATCCTCGACAAATTTTGTATATATTTTATTTTTCTAAAGTTAATAGTTTGTGAGTTATAACACCATGAAAATCGAACGGTCTTGATAAATTTTAACTTACAAATTTCGCCACTAGCTAAAGTATATAACACAGTAAAGAACTGCTTTAGAAATCGAATGTGTATTTATGTCAAAGGTGCTTTTAACCACCAAACGCTAATTTGATGAGACAACATAAAATTGTATTTTCAATGATTTGTAGAAAAATCAGTTTCATCACATTAATCTAATCTTGAATGAAATAGTAGAAAATGTAGACAGTGACTTTGACGGAGTAAGAGATATAAGTGAACCTGGACCATCAAAAAAATCTTAAAATAGTTTTTCATTTTGCATTTTTACTGTGGATTAGAATTTCTGGAAATACCACGTTAAAAAAAACGCGTCGTGAACTTTACCTCTAAGGTGGTCGGGAAATAAGTTCAAATTGCTCATTACCTATACATTTTCATTGCTCTAAAACTATGACACGACAAATTTTAGAAAAACCTATTTTAAGTAAAATGTAGATTTTCTAATTCTCTTACTTTTGATAGTTACTGTTATGAATTATTCTTGTAAGCCGCTTACTAATTTTACTAAACAAAAACTAAAAACTGAACACTTCAACGCTGTTACTCTTTTTAGAGTAACAGCCAAAATAAACATTTTTGTGTTAATAGGTTCCTTGTAGTTTCTTCGTAAAACCATTTATTGTCGAAATATTTACAAAAAAGGCATTCACCAAAATAATGACTAACGCACGACCACTTGGCGTCAGAGACAAGATTGATCTACTAATAGGTTATATTCATAAAATTGCTGTTGAATTATGCTTCAAATAAATTTTTCCCACGGCGTAACTGTGAAAAAAAGAAAAATGGACAAGATCATATTTATGTAAAAATAAGTAGTTTAATATTTTTATTGGAAGCGATTTTTAGATATATTTTAAAATTATTTCGCCAAAAAATTGTCACTCTTTAGTTTTTTCTTAATCTAGTTCCATATTGGCCAACAGTATATTTTTTGTAGGGTATAAAATTATCTATCAATTTTATAAAAACATTTTTTAAAAGATCACAGTTTATAAAAGCTATAATAACAAAAGATCTAAAATTATACCTATTCTTTACTTGTCAGTAAATAGTGAAACAATGAGACACTCCAGTTAAAATAAAATCTGCTGTCGATAAGTCAGCATTTATTGCGCATACAATTTGATAAAATGCCGTTTTCTTGATTAACTCAGATATTTATTTTATTATAGCTCTTAAATTATAAACTTTAGAAAAAAATGTTTTATACAAAATGTGTAAATTTGTTTATGCTCTACAACTTTGATAATAACTATTATCAATGTAGTGTTACTTGTTTACGAATTATCAAGCAAAAACTAAAAAGAGAAAACAATTCAACGTAATAACTTTATAAAATATTAATCCCATACAAAAATATTATTTATAGAAAGGGTAAGTCATATATTTTTCTACAAATGTGATCTCTTGTACTTTTTTAATAGGACCAACCATTATCGAGATAATTACATAAACCCGTTTATCAAAATGGCGGCTAACGCACAGCCCCCCGCACCACGCCAACTTGAATTTATTCTCAAAATTAACCAACTAATTGATTGCAATCATAAAATCGCTGTTGGATCATGTTGTACAAAAAAAAACTTCGCCGACTGGGCTATCTGCCCAAAATCTAGTTTTGGTCGTCTCTAATATTAAAGCATTAAAGCAACAGAGCAAAAGATAAGTTTTGAACTATTTCAGTTTGAATGTAAAAGATATCAATCTTAATAACCTTCGTTCAAAATAAACTGAATTTTCCATCAGCTAGACCAACAATTTTGTTATATCTTAGCATAGAATTTGTTAAAATTAGAGGTTGGGAAAGAAAAAAGCTTTCTAATGCATTTTCCAGAGTATATTACACAAATTCAATTTCATACAATGATAACTAAACAGATACAAATACTATAACAAATAAGCAAGTTTTCTATTTCTATGTTTCTATATTGTGGAATAATTAAAAATCTAGTGAACTAGAAATACCTCTTTAATATGCTAGAATTTCAAATTTCAAGGCAGAGTATATTAGAAATTTAGAAACTCTAAATAAAAAAAAACTTAACATTAGAGGACATTATTTATAATCTTAAATATGAAATGCATCAATAGACTATACAAGTGATTTTTTAAACCTTCAAGTAATTATCACATAAACACTTGCGGTAACAAATTTGACCACATTTTAAAAAAATATATAAAACCTATTAATGTATAATGCGAATTAGAAGCAATCTTCAAAATATATGTATAGTGCTAGAAAAGATTACAAAACCTGTTGCGGTCAACAAAATATATTTATTACTATCTATAAATATAAATTATTGATCTTTCTTCTGTGTAGCTTGATTATAAGATGGCGGATTTTCCTAAAAAAAAATGAATAGTTTACTTATATTCAATTTTACTCAAAGAACACTTACGTAGTAGGCTGGTGGGGGGACATAAGCCATTTGCGGTCTATTTGGATCATAATAAGCCGATTGGGCGGCTTCGGCGGCTTTTGCATCTGCAAATAAAACGATTTAGTAATTCGATTAATCCACGATCAAGCGCTAAACGGTGCAAAAAAAAACAATTCATGGCACTAGGGTACAAGCTAAAATTATGGGTACAAACTAACTTGAAAACAAGTTTAACTTATCTGAAGTACATAACTTGTTTTAGTGGGGAAAATACCTCCTGAGATCTTATTATCAGGCAAAGTCATTTTGTTATTATCTTGTTACTACGATCGATAATAACCTAAAATATTCACAAGCTTTATTACACAGTACTATATTGCAATTCAAACTTCCATGAAAGTTTAACAACAGTTTTTTTTTTCAAATATGAACACTCTTTGTTTTTCGATTCAGTTTTTTCTTTTACTGATTTTGATTCATTAAAGTTATGCTATTTCTTTCTTATTTAGTGTCTTTTTAGGTGATAAAGAAGTTCATATTCCACTTACAAACCGGATTTCCTTGTTATCAAAAAATTTAAGGCTTTGGCGTCGGACACATATAAGCGATCGCGATAGCGTTGACGATTACATTCGCGATGGCGATCAGATGTGGCTCTAGAAATCAAATGGAGCCGAACACACTTGTCCCGACCTGTCAGCGATATGCTCTGGCCTTGCACTTGCATAGGGATGGCAATCATATATCGATATATATTTATATCGATAAATTAGCCAAAATAATCGCTATTTTGGTATCTATGTCTTGTCGGCGATATATTGAAAATATATCGATATTATTTTGAATATATCGAAATCAAATTAACTTTAAAAATCAATAAGACTTGTTCACACAGGCACAGAGACCAAAAGTGGCAATATCTAGGTCAACATTTGTCGAATTATGTTTCTTGTCATAAGAAACGTGCAGAAATAAAAGAAGGAGTAAACACAAAGGAAACATGTTTTCATGTTGATGAAACATGTTGCACATAGAAAAACCTGTTTTACAGAGAAATAATATTTTCCCGAAATATATTTAATTTTTAAAGTTGTACATTATTGGTGTGACGGCATGGGAGCCAGGCAACACAGCTTCCACACAGCAAAGTGAAGAGCACAAACTATTTTTTGCTTTAAAAGTAAAAATCAAAAAACAGTAAACTTAACCTCAACTCTCAACATGACAAAACAATTTTTTAAAAGGAAACAGCTAGACTTTCTCCAGAAATGTTTCAGTTTTGCAGGAAATTAAAAAAATGGCTTAGAACTTAGATGTTGTGACTGAAATGAACATTTTGAGATTTTTCCATATGAATTCGAAATTTTGACCATTTTTTGAAATCTCTGAATTTAAACTTGAAATTGTTATTTTTTATTCCGAATTTTAATTTGAAACAGAAAAGTAAAACAAAACAAAAATATATTATCTTAACATTTAATTTTAATTCATTTATTTAAAAAAATATGATTTAGAATTATAATCTCGATATTTCGACTTTTTCCAAAAATTTTGTAGTACTGCATTACATATAACAACAGCGTTTCCCAAATATTTTTGCCATTTTGTACTTGCCCTTTGTGACCCAAAGATTTTTTAACTCTTTTAATACTTCATTTTACTTCTCAAAATGTCAACCATATTTTGAGATTAAAAGTAAAACTTTCGTTTCTTTTTCTAGGATTTTATGATTTTCCCTTCTCAAAATTTCGACATTGATCCCAAAACTTCTGGAAATCCCGAATTTTGACTTCCAATTTTTGATGTTTACCCTATTTTTTTTATTTCGATTTTTTTCTAAAGATTTCGACCTTAGATGTCGAAATTGAGAAAAACTTCGAAATTTCGAGAAAAAAGTCGAAATTGAGAAAAACTTTGAAATTTCGAGAAAAAAGTCGAAATTCAGAAAATCTTCGAAATTTCGAGAAAAAGTCAAAATTTTGAAATATTTCGAGAAAAAAGTCGAAATATGAGAAAAGAATCGAAATGTGAAAAAAAAGTCGAAATTTCGAGAAAAAAAGTCGAAATTTTGAGAAAAATAGTCGAATTTTGAAAAAAAGTCGAAGTCAAAATTTCCAGAAAAATGTCGAAATTTCGATATGAAGATCATAAATTCGAGAAAAAGTTGAAATTTGAGAAAAAAAAAACGAAATTTCGCGAAAAAGGTCGTAATTTCAAGAAAAGAGTGGAAAGTTTGAGAAAAAAGTCGAAATTTGAGAAAAATGTGAAAATTTCAGAAAAAAGTCGAAATCGATATCCTTTCTACGCCTTTGTAACATTTCGAAAAAGTTGAAATTTCCAGAAAAAAGTCGAAATTTCCAGAAAATTCGAAATTTAAGAAAAAAGTTCAAATTTTGAGAAAAAAAGTCAAAATTTTGAGTTAAAAGGCGAAATTTCGAGAAAAATGTCGAAATTTCGATACTAAGGTCAAAATTTCGAGAGGAAGTCGAAATTTCAAAATATTTCGAGAAAAAAGCCTTAATTTGAGAAAAAAGTCAAGATTTCGAGAAAAAAAGTCGAGATTTCGAGCAAAAAGTCGAGATTTCTCAAAAAAAAGACGAAATTTCGAGAAAAATGTCCAAATGTCGATATTGTGGTCAAAATTTCGGGAAAAAAGTCGAAATTTGAGAAAAAAACGAAATTTCGAGACGGTCGAAATTTCGAGGAAAAAAATCGAAATTTGAGAAAAAATCAAAATTTCGAGAAAAAAGTTGAAAATTTGAGAAAAAAATTTCCAAAAAGTTGAAATTTCCAAAATTTCCAAAAAGTTGAAATTTCCAGAAAAAAGTCTAATTTACAGAAATATGTCGAAATTTAAGAAAAAATCGAAATTTTGAGAAAAATAAGTCGAAATTTTGAGTTTAAAGTCGACATTTCGAGAAAAATGTCGAAATTTCAATATTAAAGTCAACATTTCGAGAAAAAAGTCGAAATTTGAGAAAAACGTCGAAATTTCAAGAAAAAAGTCGAAATTTCGAAATATTTCGAGAAAAAAGTCGAAATTTACGGAAAAAGTCGAGATTTCAAGAGAGAAATCGAAATTTGCGAGAAAAGTCGAAATTTCGAGAAAAAAAGTGGAAATTTTGAGTTTAAAGTCGAAATTTTGAGTTTAAATTTTGAGAAAAATATCGAAATGTCGATATTAAGGTCAAAATTTCGACAATAAAGTTGAAATTTGAAAAAAAACGAAATTTCGAGAAAAAGGTCAAAATTTCGAAATATTTCGAGAAAAAATAGAAATTTAAGAAAAAAGTCGAAATTTCGAGAAAAAAGTCAAAATTTCGCGAAAAAAAAGTCGAAATTTTCAGAAAAAAGTCGAAATTTGCAGAAAAGTGGAAATTTAAGAAAAAAATCGAAATCACGAAATATTTTGAGAAAAAATCGAAATTTGCGAGAAAAAAGACGAAATTTTGAATTTAAAGTCGAAATCTTGAGAAAAATATCGAAATGTCGATAGTAAGGTCAAAATTTCGAGAAAAAAGTCGAAGTTTGAGGAATAAAAAAACGAAGTTTTGAGAAAAAGGTCGAAATTTCGAGAAAAAATCGAAATTTGGGAAAAAAGTCAAAATTTTGAGAAAAAAGTCGAAATTTTTAGAAAAAAAGTCGAAATTTCGAGAAAAAAGTCAAAATTTTGAGCTTAAAATTGAAATTTGAGAAAAAAAGTCGAAATTACTAAAGATAACATTTTTTTAATCGATTTCCTTTCTACGCCTTTGTAACATTTCGAAAAAACTCAAATTTTCAGAGAAAAGTCGAAATTTCCAGAAAAAAGTCCAAATTTTGAGAAAAAAGTCGAAATTTGAGAAAAAAAAGTCAAAACTTGAAATAAAAGCCGAAGTTTGAGAAAAAAGTCGAAAATTCTAAAAATAACATTTTTTTAATCGATGTCCTTTCTAGCGGCTTTGTAACACTATTAATTAATTATCAATAATTTAAATTTCGATTTAAAAATTGAAATTTCTACTTTTTTCTAAATTTTCGACTTTAAACTCCAAATTTCGACTTTTTTTTCGAAATTTTGACATTAAAGTCGAAATTTTGACTTTAATCTCGAGATTTAGTGGAGAAAAGGTCAACATTCCGTGATATTTTTTTTTCAAATTGATGTCCTTTCTAGGCTCTTGTAATTTTTACGCCCAAAAAAGTAAATCAACTTTTTTTAAGTTTCGTAGTGTATCTATTAATACAGTGTGTAACATATTCAACCGATATGTGAATATACGGTAATTTTAACTGCATATGTACGGAATCTTACCTTCAATTATATAGCAACACTGCACCACAGTTATCTTTTCTATTCAGTCAACGACATAATGAATGAAAAGAGACGTTAATGCTGCCATCTGTTGGCTTATTAACACAGCTATTACTAGTAGATGGAAGTGGATAACATAACGACATAAATAACATAACGACATAAAAAATTTTGTTATTAAATTTACAGTGACCTAAGGTAAATCGATTCGATTCTTAGAATTTTTGAATCGTTCATTAGATCGATCTTATATTTGAGATCGATCTAAAAAATCGACCTTGAGACTTGAAAAAATCGATTTTTCGATTAATCAATCTCAGATCGACATCCCTACTTGCAGTTGACGCTGAAACATCGATGTTTACAAACGATACATCGATCGTTGGCGATCAAACGCTGCAGGATTATGTTTGATCGCAGATCGCATGCAATGAAAATTGAAAAATACGTTTGATTTACCAGATTTTTTAATGAAAAACGAAAAAAAGATGATGTTCCAATAGAGAAAATTTCGCAATTTCGAAATTCATATTGATGGTGAAATTTCGTTTGAAGACTAAAAACAAAGCTCTATAGAGGCGTAATTATATATTTTCATTGTTAAATAATTCCTGAGAAAACTTGTCTTTTTTGAGTACATTATATTGAATTTTATCATTTTCGAATTAAGATAAATTTTCTGAATAGGTCAATATAACGGTAAACTGAAAAACTTCAAAAAATAGGATAACCTGTTTCCTCATAAACTCATATATTACTTTCGTGATCGCAATCTTGATCGTGGTCGCGAATAGTATGTGTCCTCTCCTTTATGTGATCGCGATCAGCTATCGTGAACGTGATCGTGAACGCCATCGCGATCGCTTATATGTGTCCGAAGCTTAATTTATTTATTAAATGGAAACTAGGTTAAGATTTCAAAAATAAAGTCGAAATTACGCGAAAAAAGTAGAACCTTGATGAAAAGCACCCTTTGAAAATTCCAATTTTCTAGAAAAATCGAACAAAAAATTACATTTTTTTTCAGTTTCCACTTTAGTAGAATTTTTGACATTAAATTTAAATTATAAACTTTTTCTCAAAGTTTTGAGCGTAAAGTAAAACTTTAGCATGAATTCAAAATATTAAAGTTGAAATTTTGAGAAAAAATCTTTCAAGATGAAAATCGAAATTTTTAAATTAAAAGGAAAATCTCGGAAAACAACGTCACTAGGAAAAAATTCAAAACTTCTGACATTAAAAAAGTAAGTTTTCAGTTTTTATTTGAAACTTTTTGTTGTGAAGTGAATAACAAAATATTCATAATTCTGGATAACTGGGCTTTACTTTTCTAATTCTCGAAAAAACGTTTAGCCCAAAAAAATTAAATTTGAAACAAAATTTCAAAATTTAGCGACCGTTAGTACATAATAAAAACATTAAAAATCAGGATCAAAACCGTTTTTTCCAAGTGGAAGATACTTCACAAAAAAATGAGAGCTATCAAATATTATTTAACTTTAGTGGTATTTTTAATGTTCAAATTTGGTTTTAAAGCAGTATCCACCGCTGTTAAACTTCCTTTAAAACATATTTTTTATTCTGCAAAAATATATTCCAGTGGAAAATTCAGTGAACAAGTTAAATTAAAAGTAAAAATTTCTCACCTCCAGGATTAGAGTGCTGAGGGTATCCACCTGCGGCTCCTTGAGGTGGATACCCTTGCGGAGGGTATCCCCCCTGTGGTCCGGGATATCCACCCGGCTGCCCTTGATATCCCTGTCCGGGATACCCTTGTCCCGGATACCCCTGACCTTGATAACCTTGTGGTGGCATACCTCCTGGTGGTGGTCCTTGTCCTCCTGACTGCGATGCCCGGGTATGGCGGTGGCGCATTCGTCATGTAAACACCGTTAGCTGGAGGATGTTCCGGAAATACATTGGTAGGAGGCACCCAGCCGTAATAGCCTTGGGGAGGTGGGGAGTACGCTGGGGGTGGTGCGGCGTACCACTGAGTCTCTGGGGGGACATATGGCGGCGGAGCATCCCTAGTAGCATTTCTTGAAGCTGTAAACATTGGAATTTAAGGAACTGCAATGGTAATTTAAACAAAGAATTTGAAGTAGATGTTAAGTGCAAACCTAATGCGTGTTGAGCCTCCCTAAGTTAGAAGCCATCTAAATTATGGTGGCAGCAAAGCGAAAGTGAATTTAGCACTTAGTTAGATAAATATACATACCTTCATCAGCGCCTTCAGATAAAGGACTTCCTAAAGCTGTTCAAAAACAACAACAAAAAAGACTGAAGTTAATATTTCATCAAGTAAATATAATTATCTAACTAATTTAAAGCAATTAACAATTCTAAACAGTTATAACCTTCAGGGCTTTCAATCGTTGTTTTTATCGTTTTGGTATTCGTTCCAGTTTAATTAAAAGTATTTTTTTTTTTTCGATTCTGCACAAAGAATGTAATACAAAAAATCAAATAAAATTTCGTAGAACTTTCAGAAAATCCCCATTGATCCTAAAATGTCGACTTTCAATTTCAAAAAATGTTTGCCCTTTTCTAGACATTGGGATTTCAATCATAAAATTTCAAATTTCTTAATCAAATCTAGCTTCGAAATTACAAGAAAAAAAAAGTTCTTAAATGGATCTAAATCTTGAAAAAGTCCAATTTTGGGTTTTTTGAAATTATCGAATTTTTTTGACCTCTGGAAATCTTGACTTTCTTAAAAATCTTAACCTCTTTCGATTACTATTTCATTATTTTTTTTTAATTCGAATGTGGTAGATCATGCACAAAGTGTATATTCTTAGTATATAAAGGTTAATTTTAGGATTAGGTATTACTATCTCTCTGACGATGACAGCTTGGCTATCAAAACGCGTTAGAGCAACCTTTGTTGTGTTTTTTAAACTTTCTTAGCTTTAGGGGACAAGATTTGTATTTCAATTTTTGAAGATAACCAAGGACCAGTTCGTTCCACCAAAAAAAAAATTCTAGATGCAAACATTTTGAAAGTAACAATGAAGGAAAAATGTTGAATAAATTTGTATTTAAATAGAATAATTGTTTTTAATACGTTCGCATTCTTTTGTATATTAAAAGTACATATGTTGCAGTAGTACTTTTTCTTTATTCAGTTTGAATTTTTTTCTACTATTGCCTCTAATCAAGGAAAAATAAAGTACGAATTTTCAGGAAAAAAGGGGACGCCAAACAAATTTCTCAAAATCTAAAAAAGAAAATAAATATCAAAAACAGCTTAAAATTTATTTAAAAAAATCTTCAAAATTTCACGAAAATTGTGTTTCAGAATTAAGTCAAAAATTCCAAAAAAAAAAAAGTGGAATTGCCTACAGATAGTCGAAATTATGTTATTAAAATCAACATTTTAAACTGGAAATTTGGAAAAAAAATTGATGTTTCAATATTATTGTCGAAAAATATTCAAAATTTATAAAAAAAAAAGAATTAAATTGTTTGTAACTTGGAATTATGATAAAATGCAAATTTAGGAAAAAAAATCGTAATTTGTAAAAGGTCGAGTTTAAACCTACATACTTCCAGAAGATACCTTGAACATGAGGCTAAAATTTCCAAAATTCAAATTTTGAATTTGTAGAGCTTTTAGGTAAAAATAAGAATTGAAAGTGTAAAAACGAAATTATGAGCAAAAATTTTAAAAAAAATGTATATAAGAAAAAGTGGAAATTTCGAGTTCAAATTTAAATTTGAATTGAAATACTAGAAATTTTTTTAAAATTACTAAATCTTCGAATTTACGGTCCATTTCAAGCTTAATTCGAATTAATTGAATTTTGAAAAAAAAGTCACAATTTCTACAGAGTTGAAATTTCAGGATAACTACTAAAATTTAAGAAAACAAATTAAAATTGAAAGCATAAGCTTAAAATTTTGAAAAAAGAAACCCGAAATATTAAGAAGATACTCGAATTTTGTTTTAAAAATCTCGATAGTTTAAGTAACACATCGAAAGATTATAGAGTTGAAATTAAAACATGAAAGTTTCGTAAGGTGTCGAAATGTTTAACTCTAGAGAGCTAAAATTTTGAGCCTTTTATCGAAATTTAAGAAAAGTTAAAACTGACAGCTAAGCGCGAAATTTTGGAAAAAAAATTGAAATTTTGAAAAAATACTCGAAGTTTATTAAAAAATTCCTGATATTTTAGTTACAAATCGACAGATTATGAAGTTGAAAATTCCAAGCATAAAAAATGAAACTTCTACAAGTCAAAATTTGATAGAAAAAAAATACAAATTTCGGGTTTATCTAGAAATTTTGAGAAAAATCCAAAGTTTCAAAATTTACAAAAATAAAAAAACGAATAATAATAATATTAAAAGTTGCAAATTTTAACTCAAAATTTGAAGCTTAAAATTGATATTTCCATAAAAAATGAAAGTTTCGAATTAAAATGAAAATCTTAGGAGCAAAATAAAAAGTAGAACTTTAAGGTCTGAAATTTTGAGTTTAAAATTGATATTTGAAAATTTTAGGACAAAAATAATTACAAGTGTAAATTCGAGATTCAGAAACACCCACTTTTGCTTTTTTGTTGTAATAAAAACATCATTATTGTATTATAATTATGATGTTTTTATTTTATTTACTCAGTAGTGTTATTAATTATAACCGTAAGAAACAAGAAAATTTATATCTTAATTAAAAAAAAAACAAAAACCTGTTAAGACATCAAGACATAAGGTAAATTTTAAAGTCTAGATAATTTTTAGTGTTAGACAAAACCAGAATCGAAGCTGAAATTCAGTTCCAGTCAATCTAGTTTCGGTCTCTAGCATTTAGTGAATACTCAGAATTTAAAAATCATGAAAACATCAACACTGGCATAGATTAAATTATACTCCTTACCCAGATGACCAGCCTTCAACATAGCTTGGGCAAAATCAATGGCGCCCCCATGCTTAAATGTTAGTTTAAACTTTGCTTGCCCCATCCAATTACCGTTCGGTTGAGCCCTGACTTTGCCTTTGATGTAATTGGCACCAAATACGGGCTGTTCGACGCCAACCTAATGAACAAATTTTGTTATATTCATTACGCATTTTCGCATTTATTCATACCTCGCTCATTGTTATAAAGGGGAAACTAAAAGATTGCATTGAATCGGATGAGGATTTATTATTAAATATCATCCTATGAGTCGTCAAATATATCCTCCCCTGTTTGGTACCCCTGAAAGCCTGGTGGTTCTGACCAGTCCACTCGATGGTTACATGTTCGGCGTAAAGCAAAATACTAAAATAATTGGGTTTTTCGTTAATGACACCAATTATTCACAATTATTGCGCAATTACTTACCATTCACCTGAATGTATAAGGACACCGCCGTTTAGATGAGCCGTATTTAACGACATTTTGTAGTTGAAATACACGTACTGCCAATTTATCGAACGATTTCTAGAAATGAATGAATTTTCTGGAGTTCTTGTTTAACATATGACAGGTGTGTTGAAGTGATGTCATTTATTTATTTTTGAATTGTCACTCGCAACTAGTACCATCTGAAAGCCTCCTCAAAAACTAAACTTGTCTTTAAAGTTGCCTATTTAATTATAGAGTAATAAAATTATGCATAGATGTCGCTACCCAAATATGAAAAAATTTTATGTCGTAGAAATTTGGCGCAAATTTTACCAGTTTAAATCGAGCATTCTTCAGCAGCGTAACATAAAAAGGGTTATTGATAACTATTAAATTTTATTAACGATAAAAACGCAACAAAATTTAAAAATTCCGCAAGGTTTTCGATAAATATTTGCGAACACCGGATCAGGTTTCGCATTACTGCATCATCGGCGGTCATACCAGCAGTTTGTTTAGCCGCTGTTATGCCAACAAGCTTCATAGATCACAGACTCCTACGAATATTCCGTCTAATAATGTCAATAACAGGGGTTATTCCACGTAATTCCTACATTTAGTATTCATACAATAATTCCTAATTTATACTTTTTTCGAAATTTCGTATCGGTTCGATAAATTTTTATACATTTAGAGTTTTTTCGAAATTTATAACTTTTTAAACATTTTCACGTATTTTTTGAAATCTTTACTTTTTCATTACACTTTCAGTTTGAGCTTTTAATTTTAATGTTCGAATTAACCCAAAATTTCCACTTTTTCAGAGAATTTAATTTTTCCAAAAGTTTTTAAATTACATCTGATTTCTTAAAAATTCAAGTTTCCTTTTCTAATATTTTAGATAATATTCAAAATTTCGATTTTTTCAACAGTTTGTTTTTTATTTTTTGATATTTCCAAATTAACTTCGTCAATTTAAATTTGAATTAATAGATTTTATACTTTCGATTTTTTTACGAAATTTTAATTTTTCTCTGGGTTTGAACTCGATATTTGTATTATTCCAAAATTTCAACGGTCTCGAAATGTCAAGGAAATGATTTTATACAAATCTGAACTTTTTCTAAAAATTTTCAGTTTATAATTTTAGTTTGTTTGCCTCTTTTTTTGATTTTTTGTCTAGTCTCAAAATTGAAACCTTTTTAAAAGTTTTTTTTCGAAATTTCAACCTCAATCTGAAATTTCTACGAAAACGGAATTTCAACATCTTATTCGATAAATTTTGATTTTCCCTCGATTCTCCTCATTCTGATTTAAATTTTGATTCCAAAAAATTCGAATTTTAAATCCCTCAAACTTCCTAATTTTATTTCATAATTTCTTTTGTTCTTCTCTTTTAATTTTTTTCAAATGTTGAATTTTTTCCTACTTTCAGATTCGATTTTTTTCTCCCTAAAACTTTAACTGGAAAAATTCAAAACTTTGCTAAAAAAGGTCGAAATTACAAATTCAATATTAATATTGTAATTTCGTCTTTGATATTTTTTCAAAGACGAAATGTTGGCAATGTTTTTAGAGTCGATATTTCGGGAAAAAAATTATTGCAAACATCAAGATTTGTCTCAAAATTTTGAATTTAAACTTGAAATTACATCGTATTGTTTTAAATATTGAAGTTGAAGACGAACTTTCAAGATTCTAGTCTAAATTCCAAGTGGTAAAAGTAAAGACTTTGAAAAAGCAAATTTCGACTTTACAATCCAAACTTAGAGATTTAAAAAACATAAATTTTAAATTTAAACTTGGTATACCTTTTTCATATTTTTTTTTTTTTAATTATAAGTTTAATTTCGAAATTGTGAAATACGCTTTAAGTTCGACTTTAATCTCAAAATGCCAAGGATATAGTAAACCTTTTTATATCTACCGCCCACTTTTGTATTATATTTGAACATAAATTAGATTCTTACCGCCCACCTGATAAGATCATATCAGCTGATGAAAAATAAAGTCCTTCACTTTTATATTCTTTCCATACGTACCGTACAATGAATGACTAAAAAAAAGGTCCTTGCACTATCTTCGACTTTCTGTCAACAGCAATCTTTTTCACAACTGCAGGATTTTGGACAAAACTTCCACCGCCCACCAAAAGCTCTAAACGCCTACTAGTGGGCAGTACCGACCAAGTTGACTACCACTGGTTTAGACCAACCTCCAGATTTCAATTTTATTTTAGATTTTTTTTTTCAACAATCTACTTGC